>JAAGKR010003862.1:18356-57092 GCA_011419295.1 Clarias macrocephalus
CGCAGCACGGTGCAACCTAGTATTTTATTCGGTTTTATCATTACCAGATGTTTTTCCTGTTATTTCTTTCCTGCACAATCAGTGTCGAGCCAGTTAGTCAGAATGGAAACACGGTTCTCTCTAACTCTTCTCACACAAACACACACACACACACACAGAGCACAACCATACACACACACACACACACACACACACACACACACACACACTCGTTCTCAGCCTCGCCGGTGAAATCCCGACGGGACCGACTCACTGCAGTAGGGTTTCTATTGTAATTCATGATGAGCACTCAAGTGCAAGACACACCGTCATGTGTAGCAGTTTTTCCTCATAATGTGTCATTTCTTTAGTTAAAAGATTCATGTCCTATGGAATTTCAGAACACGGCCGAGTTTGTCTCTTCAGCTCTTATTTTTATATAATTAGTCCTGTTTCTTAAATTGGTGAAGAATTATTCAAGTCTTGACCATGAGTGATCCAGTGGTAATGGAAAAAAAAATCTGTCGTATAGTCAATATATTGCATATAATGCTGTAATATTTTCCATATTAAATAGAAGTCGATGACAGGAAGTTGGAAGCAGTGCTGAAGGGGAGTTTATGATTATTTGGCATTTGGTAAATCCCTGTACAGGGTCATGTTTCGCATACTTCTCGCGTGCTGCTGACGACTCGTGACCTACTTCTCGGAAGTACTTTCACTATGTGCTTCATCATCATTATGGCTGGATACTGCAGCCATTGTTTTTCATACTGTACATACAAAGCAGTAGATTACAGTAAAATCCTTTGTCAAACGTACAACAGTTCAGTTCAAGCCTCTAACAGTTTTGTTCGCTTTGTATCATGACTTGGATTTTCCCTTTAGACACAACATTTAAAAAATCGCGGCAGATTTGATAAATAATAATAAATAAAAACAACTCTCCTGCCAAAATGTAAAAAATTCTACATTTGCGATGAAAATTCTCATTTTTGTTCACTCACATCATCTACATCGGTCTTCGTCTCATTGCATCGTCGTCTCTTCAGTTGGCTGATCTTTTTTTCCACAGTAGCATCAATGAGAAAATAATCCCAGATTTATTTAGTCCTTTTGGTTAAACTTCTTGTTTTCTATGTAGTTTTTTTTTAATCATGGCCTATAAAACATTTAAAGCTTTGTCATAGGGTATAGACATGGGGTATAAACACTCTTCTCAGTTTTGATGTGATTGCAAAAGAGAAATTTTGGAATAATGTGAAATATGGAAACTTTTATGTTAATTAGTTAGTAAACTTCAGATCACTCTCGGAAGTGTAAATAAGTGAAATGTCTTAAGTAAAAGCATTTCCACTTTGTTTGTGTAAAATTTTTGAGCCATACCTAATTTCTTCAAATGTCGTTCTCCAAAGAGTCAGACGTTCTTGCACTTTTAATGTAGTGTTGAGGAATAGTTCTCCAGGCTTCCTCAAGGATCATCTCCATTCCTGACCAGTTTCAGAGGAATGTTTTTGTTTTTTAAGCCACACAGTGGCCTGTAAATAATTTGAGCGGAAAATTAATCTAACTTAAGGCATTTTCACTTAACCAGTAAAGCACAGGTGCAGATGATGACGGGTGATGTAGAATGCTGCGTGGCTTTAACAGACGATAGGGGAAATGAGATTGCTGCATAAACAACTAATGTTTAAATTGTAGTTGTTTATGTAACAGCCTCAGCCACATTTCTTCTCTCGTCTGTTCCAATCGTTTAGCATTCATGAAGAAATGAGGGGTGACTCAAGACTTTTTATACAGCACTGAATATGAAGTGGAGGTGCCAAAATGTATAAATTGCTTTTGTATATCATATGTGACAGAGTTATTTGCCAAGAGACAACGTTAACATACTTCCCTGTACTTGATGAATTGAAACTCCTTTATAAACAAGGTTTAAGGGCAGTTTTTGGAGAAACTCAATCATGTACCGTAACCGATATCCAACACTTGTATTAAATCAAGTATACTTTATTCCTGATGGATTCTTTCTAAATGAAGCGCTTTTGTTCCTGGTTTTAAAATGAAACAGTCAGCAGAATCTGGTTTTCCGGCTCAAAAGACATTTTCACAGCACATCAGTTACAGATAATAAAATCTCCTGCCCCATGTCTCCGCTGCTGGTGTGTGTAGGAGGGTGTGGCCTTCCCAGCTGCTCCAAGAGAAGTGACTTGGTTTAGCTGCTGACAGATTTAATGCGAGCACATGATTAGCTTTTCGAGATATGTGACCTTTATTTCCATCCCATAACATTTTCCCTATTATTCCTTCTCGTGTTACGTCAGGTCAGAGTTGTTCAGCTTATAAACATATTTTAAAAAATTGCTTCCTTATATTATTGCAGGCTGATTTAGTTTGTGATGAAATCCGTAGTTGATATGTGTTACACTGTGACTATTATTAATAGGAATCGGCAGATGCAGGAATGATATCAGACGATATGATATCACGATAACTAAGTGCCGATTCGATTTGTATAGCGATTCTGTATGTACGATTTTACAAATATGATTCAATATTTAAAAAAAATATATTATTTGTTGGTTTTGTTACAATTCCAAACAAATAATTTGCTCCTGCCCCACACGATGCTGTGCTGCCTGTCAATGTGTGAGTAGTTCAGAGAGAACCACCTGCAGGTTTATATAGGAACTGCACCATTTTGCTACCTCGGATGCAAATACAGCTCTAGAAAACAATATGAGAGAACTGCAAAATAATTTAACAGTTTTGTAAATTTTTTTGTGAACTGCTGGTAATATTTCTCCTAAATTCAGAATATAACTGCTGTTATTTAGAGTGTATATTTAAAGGAAATGACATCACAACAAATGAAAATAACCCAAGATCATGCAGAGCTTTAATAACTTAAATAAAACCAAAATGTACATAATTTATCAACAAATTATGTGAATGCTTAGGCTGATTAAGAAATCAGCTTTCATGCGCTCTGGCATGCTCTCCACCAGTTTTTCATATTGCTGCTAAATAACTTTTATACTGCAAAAAAACAAAAGGCTCTGTTGATGGTGTGTGACCCTCCATCTTCCTTTCAATGACATTTCAGACGTTTTCTGGAGTAAATTGCAGTGGTCTCTCTTTTTTTTTTTTTTTTTTTTTTTTTAATTAAAAAATAAATAATAAAACCTGGAAGGATAGTTGGAGCCTGTTCAAAATTATTTGTTTTATTTATTGTATAAACCTCAGTTCTGTTAAGAAAGCTGTTTTAGAAAACTTGCGTTACAGCTCGGAGCGCTTGTTTGTTTTTGCGTTGTTTTCCCGTTGGGTAAAGCACGGCAATGCACTGGATACTCTTGTATAAAAAGTACCAGTACTAGAAGTGCTAGCTTATGATGCTAACAGCAGAGTTCAAAATCTCATGAGGCGTCGGTGCAATGGTACAGACACACTGATTGGCGTTCTCGTACTTCTGCATTTTGTAGTTCAAGGTTCGATTCCTGCCTTGGGTCTGTCCGTGTGTATGTGTGGAGTTTGCACATACTCCCCGTGCTTGAGGGTGTGTGTGTAAGTATGTGTGCTTGTGCCCTGCGATGGATTGGCACCCCGTCCAGGGTGTAGCTCGTGCCCCGAGTTCCCTGGGATCGGCTCCAGGTCTGGCACGACTCTGTACAGGATAAGTGGCATATAGAATGAGTGAGTGGGAATAATTCTAAATCATGAACCTTTTAAGATGCAAAAAAGCTTCGCAATAATATTGATCTCATCCTAGTTTATTTGGCGCGAAAAAAGGGTTCATGCTTTAAAGGATGTGTTGGCTTAAGATCTGAATTTGCAAATACATTCTTTCCATATTTTACCCCCAGCTTTATGAGGGATTAACTTTTGGGGTTAGTGACCCAGCCTCACCATAAGCTCAGTTATGTGCTGGACGAGTTTGTTTAGCGATGCGATATTTTGTAGCATAAATATCTCTCAAATGGCAAGAACAGCCAATGAGAGTCAGAGAAGAAACTACTAAATAAGGCAATAATACTGACAATAACATTCTTGTAAAATAAAACTCTTATCTGTGGATAGGGGTTAGTAGGGATAGTAGTCTTTTTAAGGCTTAGCGTGAACAGTCATGCTGACGGCACTAAATGCTTTGGCTGTACGAAGAGGTGACCTTTGTGACCCTGCCACATGCAAGACCTTATCACATTGCACTGACTGGATACTCAATGCTACATCGCAGTAAATGAGTATGACTGGGGTTCACTCTGTATAACAGATGTACTTTTAGTAATCACTTGACAAGTGTCAAATTTAGTTGATTTCATTAGCGTTCGAAAATACGAACGTGTCCAGTTTTTTTCTTTAGGGCGTCTCACTCAGCTGAGTTCAGCACTTTCTCTTTAACCCTGTGTTGTGTAAAGCTCTGTACAGATGTCCTTAGATTATCATGGGGTTTTGGCGGGGTTTCCTATTTTGCACGAGCTTAGCTGCATCAGTGTTTTTCTTTTTTCTTTTTTTTTTCTGTCCGTTTCTCAGAAATGTTACAGGCAGAATTTTGTGCTGTTTCTCAAAAAAACTTGGTGGTGTGAAATCATGTCTTGATAGAAATTTCAGATCAGAGGAAATGTATAATCATTTCATGATATAATCAATTATAATCATCAATAATTTGACTGCTTTTAGTAGTTGCATTTAGTCTTGTTTCATGTGTAACTATGACTCTCAAGATACAGTATAAAAATAAAAATAAAAATAAAAAGTTTATTAAAAAATTTCAGCTGTAGTTGGAAACCTGGCTCGCCTGGAAGGGCTTCTCGTGCCGCTTGGACGCAGCGTTGTGGATGGAGCATGATCACATGTCTGTATGATGCAACTTTGGGCTTGTATGAAATCCAACCCACGAAAAACTGGCTTCTTCTCTGGTTATTAAATCTTTGTCTGGATGCAAGAGATTTAGCACAGAGAAAACATTCAATACCGTGATGAAGTCATTCGATCTGAATAGGGTTCAAGACGAAGATGATTCATCTCAGAAACTCAGTCTTTATTATCAGTGAGAGTAATAAAACTCTATAGCGCTAATGACGGTCTGGTTTAGACATTTATCTTTATTGCTAAAGCACTTTTTCACTGGTACGTTTCTTTTTATAGTGTCGATGAAAAGGCTTTGGTGAAGAAAAAAAAAACAGACAAGCTTTAAGATATTAATCACAATAAGCAAAAAGATATTTCCCAGACTACCGGAGATCACCCGACGTTTCAGACTGCTCTCAGCGTGCAGTTCGTAATCATAACAGCACACGCAGGATCACGGCTGAGGGATTACCTTCGTCCCGTGCTCAATTTGCTGCTTTTAAGTTATCAAGTTCATCATTCATTGTCTAATGGATTTCTTATTCCTGAGCTTCAGAGCTTAAGATCGGTGAGGATTAGTCTATAGCAGGGTTTCTGCTCATGCTGTGCACAGGGGTTTTTCCTAAGCTGCACATTTTAAGTGCTCCTGTTAAGATGAGAAGATCAAACTTTTTTGGGTGGTGTTGCAGAATACGTGGACGACATGACGTTTTTTTTATTTGAAGACGTTTTAGCATAATTAATAATAATAATTAAATAAAAAATTATATAGTAGGATTAGTAATGAGTTGCAAGCAGAAGAGTTGTATTTTAAAATCAAAACTATTGAAAATACTAATGTATAAAGCTAATTTTCAACTCCAGTTGTTAATTTTTTTTTCACTTGACAGCAATTGCAAAAATTTAACAAATTTCAAAATATAAAATCTAGTCCGGTATTCGAGAGGGAGGAAAACAAAATTCCCAGATGATACAAATAATTTCTTTTGTTAAATAAAATTGTTTCATTTGTTAACGGAATAAAATTTTTTTCAGTGTATTTAAAATTAAAACACAAAATAGAAGAAATAAATATATTCAAAATAATATTTAAAATGTATTAATTATGATGAAGTACAGTAATAATAAATATTTTTATTTATGTATTAATGCAGCTCGGTTATATTGCTGGCTGGCTGCTTGTCCATGTGAGACCATCAAATCAAAAGTTTATTTACACAACTTTTATAACGAGCCGTTAAGAAGGTACTTTTAACAATAAAAAAGTACCAATTAAAAACAATAATCCAAAATAAAACAACAATAAGGTACCATTCACAAACAAGTCCTAGTCTAAAAATACAAAAGTAAAACGACTGATGCTCCACGTTCTCTAATTAAAAGCCAAAGGGAAGAAATTAGTTTTTAACAACAATTTAAAAGATGCCTGGTTTGAGACTGATCGTATTTCAGGGTAAATTATTTCCCAGCCTTGGAGCAGCCACAGCAAAAGCCTGATCATCTCTGTACTTGTACTTGGTACATATAAAAGATGCTGATGGGACATTTTAAGCTTCATAGACAAATGGAAGAACAGTGCAGCGATGCCAAAACAAGGTTATATATTTTATCTATGTTCTTGCCTATTAGTCAAAAAGACGCGATGCAGCATTTTGAATCACCTTCAGGGATAATTGTGAAAGACCAGTGTATAAAGCATTACAATAATCTAACATGGAGATAATAAATGCATGTATAGTCTTTTCAAAATCTCAAAAGGACAGAAAAGGCTTCACCTTGGAAAGAGTTAAGTTTGTCTGTTTCTCAAAAATAGGGTTGCTGTCAAATATTACTCTCCAGTTCCCTGAAAAGGGTTTTATGCATAGACCAAGGAACCAAGGTAAGGTTCGAAGGAACCAAGGTAAGGAGGCTGAATGGAGTCACCCCTGTTTTGTTTCATTTAGATGAAGGAAGTTTAACGTCAGCCATTATTTTACACTTTAATAAAGACTGTACAGATCCATTCCTTTTTAGATCCTCAAATTCAAATGTTTGTCACTTACACAACCATACACGTTATGATCTACAGTGAAATGTTTAGACGACTGTTTGTGACCTAGAAAAAAAAAAATAAGAGGGTCAAAATGACAATAGAAAAGAATGTAAAATATAAAATCTACAAGAGTCTAATACTAATCTAATAAATTATTTTTGGGGGGGGGGGGTTTGCATAATATGCAATACCTGTAAAGACAATGATTAAAAAATGGCAATGTTGTTTTCTAGAAGCCAGAAGTTCCTGTTTCCTCATATTACATGTCAGGAGTTGTGTTGCCGCCTGCGAAAACCGGTTGGGTATTGGTTTCGCTGTCATTTTAACACCAACTTTAAAAAACAACAGCAAATTAAGTGATACAATTTTGTCTGCAAAGATCATGTTTACCAATTTACAAAAAAAAATAAAAAATTTCTCCTTTTTTTCCCCCAAAGCCCAAAAGCTTGCTAGCTTAGTCTAATTTTCTCACATGGTGAATGTTAGGCTTTTAGTCTAGTTTTGCATACAGTAGATATGTGCTGTCTCGAAATGAACACAAGAATAATCAATCCAGTTTGATCCAAAGCTGAAATGGTACGCGAATTCATCCCCGTTCGGATCGGTGCATGACGTAAAGTCTAGCTTTAACTCGTGCTGGCGATCCTCTGCATTAACTCGGTTAATTTTAATCAAGGTTTTAACACCATTTTAAAGTTTTAAATCAAATAGATGGAAGTACATGGCCATCTTAACCTGATAACACTTCCTACAGCTTGCTCTGTTTTTGAACACTGCATGATAAGGTTTACAAAAAATTCACAATATAAACCGGCAGCATGTCACTAAAGACTGATTTTATAGTTTCAGATATCACTTCAGAGAGATGAAATTCCTAAAAGATTGGAAATCTTAGATTATTGTGTTTATGTAATTTGACAGTCGAAAGGATACCTTTTTGTTTTTTTAACGTGTGAAACTGAATGCTCTAATGTTTGTGCTTTGTTAGCAACAATCTAGACGGCTAACTCTGTGTGATGAATATGTCTGCATGTTGATTAGGCTAATATTCTTATATACAGTAATCGATTTAAATGTTTTAATTTGTTCAGTGAATAATTTGACGTATGAATCTTCTAAGTCGATCCTCACTCCACCATCTGTAGCAGAAGCGCTCAAAAGGCACAAAAATATTAATGCAGAGAGAAATAAACAGCAGTTCCCAGCACTGGCTGAGGCAGCCCGGGTTTACCTTACCACTTCACACATTCTGGATGTGAGAGACCGTCTCTTAAAAATGCAGAAATTATGATATTTACAAAGAAATGCTCGCCCTCGCTGCTTAGTAACAAGTAGCCATGATTGATGAACTTGATCGGTGTGCGTTTATTTAAAAACGTTTTGATTTGTTATTCATTGACAGCCTTGTTCCATGTGCTGCACATTATGACGAGTGAGTGTACGTAGTATTGCAGTCGTATTTTAGATCAGCATTTCGGCTTGTGTTAGAGCTCCATAAAAGATCTTTTAGTCGACCATGTGAGTTTTATAATCTACGTGAAATAATGAGTGAATGGAGTAAGTTATATGCAGTATGTCACCTTCCAATAAATAAAAGTTTAAAATTTATGCTACTTTCTCAGATGTTAATTATATTTGTGTGCTGCTGTCTAGAATAGGTTTTTTTTTACTGTTATAAATAGTCAATAAATAAACAATACTATGCAGTAAATTTACCACTTTAAATGGCGGTTTAGTTCCAGTCTCTTGAGTTGTGCATGTGGAAATGCTCTTATTTTCATTATTTTGCATAGCTGTGAGTTTTACTGTTGTTGTTTTTTAACGATTTGACTTCACAAAGTGTTCCTTCCACTAACCTGTCCAGTTTTAATAATGCATCTGAGAGTTTCCTATTTCCCAGTTGTAGTAGTTTCAGCAATCTTCTTAATTAAGTGTATCGTTTTTTTAATGGAGGACAATAATTTGACTGTTCTCAAACCTGGTATCATTGTTGCCACGACGACCGGATATGTCTTCTGACATGGTTGTTTAAGAGATGAGAAGCTACTCACTGCATCAGTTAGGCTTAAAAAAAAGCTTGTTGTCAGCTAAACCATATTAATCAGTGCAGTATTTATCTAAAGCAAGGTTCTTACCCATTTGCTTAGTTAAATTCAGCTGGTGCATTTATTATTATTATTTTTTCACGGGTCGAAATGTACGTGTTGTTGCAAATCCCAACAGAGTTTCCTTCACAGCGTTGCCAGGTTCAGGCTGGTTGCTTTGGAATCTTTTACCATTTAGTTAATGCATTCTGGTTTTCAGATTCGAACGCACGTTAAATATATCCCTGCTCTAAATGAAAAGTCAGCAAGGCGTCAGGAAGTCGTTCATAAATACTCTTGATGGAATGGAATTAGCACTCTAGCACTCGCAGGAAGTACTTTCAGCCCTAGCTCCTTGTAAACTTTATAAATTTATTTCCTCATGCCCAGAGAATTTGTTTTTATAAAAAGAGACTTATGGACGACCAATAGCAGTGCAAAGGCTTTGCTGGGAAACCGCAAACCGTGTCCTCATTGTGATTTCTGCACACAGTGTACGAGACTCCGAGCTGTCAAGCCCGTGTCTTGCGCTGAGCCCAGACATGATCAAATGAGCGGGAGGGAGGGAAGGAGGGAGCGAGAAAGGCTCTGAAGAGCTGTCTCCCCCTGAAGGTGTAACCAGTGTCTCAGCGGTGCAGAGATGACACATCGGTCCCTCTCTGTCTTTCATCTCTCTCTCGCGCACACTCTCCGTGCCAGCATTCATCATCCCCCCACTCCTGCCTGTAAAATGCCAGAGATGAGAGCAGATTTTTATAATGTGATGCAGTCCCTTTGACGCCGTGCCCTTTGGTGACTTTTGGATACAGAGCTTGCAGATGAGATGTTTTTCTTCCTGTGGAAATTGTATCGCAGTCCTATTCATAAGCAAAAGTAATTATTCTTTTTTTTTTTTTTTTTAAGTAAACATTATCTTGTGCCCTGAGTAGCAAATCAGTTGCATGTTATCAGGAGACACATTTTACTGTCATTCAGGACAGCAAGTGTGATCGTCTTGGTGCCGTATGTCACAAAGTGTAGCATTTCAAAACATAAACATAATCCTACATCATACTTGCATTAGTACAGATACAAAAGTCATGTTGCATCCAGGTTTTTTTAAGCGGTGAATAAATTTGCCGCTGTCTGTTTTTGTCTCTGTCGCTAATCCAGAAAAGAATTGTTACTTGCATGGATCTAAATTGTGATGGACACAACTGGATGCTAATGGTCCTTTTTTTTTATTTTATTTTTTTTATTATTATTTTTTTTTTGCAATTGTGGTATTAAATAAAAAGTGTCTTTCTGTTGCTTCACGTTGTCTGATGTTGTGAATAAAATCCGACAAGGGCATTCAAGGCGTTCACATACATCACCCGTCCGACACAATCCTTTTTCCTGTAATTTGCTTTCCTTCCTTGCTTCTGTGCTGTTAAAAGCGCTGCGCAGGGAGTCTGGCTGTAGAACTAGGCCATTAGTGAATAAGTAAGTCTGGTAGGTAGAGATGGGGAAAAAAAGAGAGAGAGAGAGATGGGGGGGGGGGGGGGATTAAGACGAGGCAGAAGGTTCAAAGAAACCGGTGTTAAATATAGACAAGGGCAATTTAGGTTGCTCCTGTAGCATGGTTGTGTAAGATTAAAGTGATTAACGAGTTTGTTTAGGTGGAAGCTGACGGTTTGTTTACAGTCTGTAGGCATTAAACTGAACCAAATGTTTCGTCTTTTATGATCCTCGGGCAAATTTGGTCATTCTAGTGGACTGCACAAGATGTCTCGCTATACAGGAGCTGCTGTTTACATCTTCCACACCAATGCACCTCGTAGGGCAGTTAATGCCTACCCTGTTTGTTGCAGCAATGTTAATACACCTTATCATTAAGGTACAATCTAGTAATTGCAAGTGGTTATCTAGTAATGCATGTCGTAATATATACCCCATATATATTTAATTCAGACCCACCACCCAAATGTCAGGAAAGATTGAAAATTTGTGTTTCAACATCCTGTCCAGTGCTGTGCAAAGGCATGAATCCATCCTTCATTTCTTCATATTTTACCTCTAAAGTGCCTGACTTTATTGTTTAATTTTTAATGTCGTCCTGAGGAATAGTTCTCCAGGCTTCTCAAAGGACTTTTTTTAAAATTTTTTTTTTTTTTTTTGGCTCTCATTTTCAGTCCAGTCCCTGAACTGGTGACTAGTTTCAGAGGAATGTTTATGCTCCTTACAGTAAGTCACATAATGACCTATGAATCATTCAACCATTAAAAAAAAAAAAAAAAAAATTCTAACTTAAGGCATGAACCAGTGAGAAACAGGTGCAGATGATGACCGTGGTCAATTTGGTGATTAGTGTAGTGGTTGGAAAAGACGAGAGGGGAAATGAGGTTGCTACATTTTTAAAATTGTATTCTTAGGCGCTTTGCAGCCTGTCGCGGTAAAACATTTTGTTCCTATTTCTTTAATTTCATCTATTTTATTTCAGCTTGGTTGTATATAATGAGCACTGTTTTAAGCCTTCTGCACCGTGCTGTTCCATGGGTATTTACGCCTCATGTTTTTCCCCCTCCTTGTAATTTCAGTGGTGCTTCAGGACCAGGGGGGATGAACCGGGAGGAGGCCCCTGGCAAGTCTCCTGAGGAGATGTACATTCAGCAGAAGGTGCGAGTGCTCCTCATGCTGAAAAAGATGGGATCAAATGTAAGTATGGACTCAAATACAGATTGGAAAACTCTTGAGACATGGCTAGTCACCAAAATGACACATTTTCCTTGCTGCGAGAACTTCTTACCCACAAGAACATTGCTCACTTGGCTGGTTGTGTCCACTCTTGCAGCTGACGCCGAGCGAGGAAGCGTTCCTTCGGAACTATGCAGGCGTGGTGCACAGTCAGATGAGCCAGCTGCCGCAGCACAATATAGACCAGGGTAAGCATTCACTGCCCATTATCTAGCCTCTGTTACTCCTACACAGCTTTAGTGTGTCAGCGAAAGCTGTTTAAGTAAAGGTTTTTGCTGTCCGACTGTGATATGTATTTGCATCATGAATTCAGTAATAATTTTGTCTAGTCTCTTCGGTCTGTTTGTTTGCTTAGTAGGGAATAATAGTTAAAATTATATATAAAACTGCATAAAAGTCCAATTATTACTACTTTAATGTACAGTTTATTAGATTATTTGCCTGTTCGCATTCATATGATCATGTACTTTCATTCATTCGTTTTAGAATATTACAACTCATCCATGTCTCCTTGATGCACCTGAATGTACAGTATGTTATTTCACATGTTACGGATATTTGTACATATGATCAGCATGTACATGGGGTTAGTTTATTCCTCCTTACTAACATATTATTTCAGTAAATCACCTTAATGTACAGTATTTTTAGACCATCCACCTGACTATACAGTTATACAGAGTATCATATACTTTTAGCAACTTCTGTTATCCGCGCGGGCTTATCACCACTTTCCGTTCAAGGTCACTGTCTCCCCACACCTCACAGTGGCTCACAGTGATTTTTTTTAAATATTTTTTTTGGAGGTCTGAGTGTGTATCTGCTGCTGAATCAACTCATGGAAAAGCATAAACAGAAGGGTTTGGGTAACTGGCACCAAAATTTGGACTGATACTCTAAGGAAGGTGAAAGCGAATCGAGAAAAGAAACTTGAAGAAAATTGATGCTTACAGTTTTCTGGGATTCTCAAGGGCCAGTATTGGAACATTATCAGGAAAAAGTTTCAACAATCAACAGTGCTCGTTACAGTGAGATGAGCTTGGCTGATTTAATCACACAGAAAAGCCAAAATAGCACAAATTGCTAGAAAAAGTCAATGCTGGCCACGATAAAGGCACGAGAAGGGCAGCAGAACACCTTGTGAACCACCGCAGCTGATCAAGCTCCTATGGAATTTGCCAGACAAACAAGTCCGATCCATGGACGGCCCTCCTCACAACCCACAGCATCCAAAGGATCGGTCACTGCCGGACACCACAGCACACCCCAGAGGTCTTGTAAAGTCCTGCCACAATGAGATGTTGTAACATTAATGATTTCCCAGAAACCCCAGTTTGTTCTGTTTTGAAAGCGTACAGCCCTAACACTGGAGGCTCCTTACCAAAATGATTAAACATTATCTAACAGAAAACATGGAAATATCAGCAATTCTACACTTAAACTAAAATCTCTTTCTCCAGACCATCCCCCATGCAAGTCCCTTTGAATAGTCTGTTACTGTAGAAACAAGCTTATTAATATAAATCTGTGATTTTGCCTCTTAGCCAGCAGTGTCGAGCTGTTGTTATGAAAGGGATAATGCATGACAGGCTGTGCTGTTACATGAAGATGATGCACACCGGGGGTGTAATGCGGCACCACTCCTTTGGTAAATAACTTCTAACAAAAACCATCACTATATCCTAGTTTGTTAACCGACACGTTTGGAGCGCACACTGAGCAACATCTTGTTTATGCATACAGTGCCCCGCCAACAAAACGGTGCTGTTCTGAAATGAATAAACACCTTTGATTGAATAATTACTGCAGTGATTAATCTGTTTCAGCAGGCGACCGACATATTTTGTGATTAACAGAAAAGATTTCTGTGATTTTACTGTGTTTCAGGAGGGTCGATTTTATTGGCTTATGTCACACGGAAATTGCTGGAGTGACTGGAATTGGGTTAATGCTTTTTTAAAGCATTATTAAAACCTGGAGCTAAACTGCTAGCATTGAACTGACCACTTTGTGGAAGAAATCTGTCTAGGAAAAAAAAAAAATCACAAAGAGCACTTAAACTCTTGAAGGTACATCTATAACGAGATTTATACAACAATTCTACCTATATATACAGACGTACACAGGCACATATATGCACACAGGTGCATCTCAGTAAAAGAAAATATCATCAGTGTTGATTTATTTCAGTAATTCAATAAATTAATTTTTACTCATATATTATATAGATACATTATACACAGACTAATATATTTCAAGTGTTCATTTCTTTTCATTTTGATGATTATGACTAATGAAAACCCAAAATTCAGTATCTCAGAAAATTATGAATATTGTGGAAAAAGTTCAATATTGACGATTCATAGTGTCACACTCTAATCAGCTAATTAACTCAAAACACCTGCAACGGTTTCCTGAGCTATTAAATGGTTTCTCAGTCTAGATAAGTAGGCTACACAATCATGCGGAAGACTGCTGACTTGACAGTTAGGAAGTTGAATGGAAGGAAAAATGTGATCGAAAAAGGTGCACAAGTAACTGGGATAACCGCAGCCCTGATAGGACTGTGAAATGAAGCCCATTCAAAAATTGGGAGGAGATTCACAAGGAGTGGACTATAGCTGGAGTCAGTGCTTCAAGAGCCACCATGCACAGACATATCCCGGACATTGCTCGCAATCCTTATGTCAAGCCACTCATAATCCAGAGACCTAATCAGAGGCGTCTTACCTGGGCTAAGGACAAAAAGGACTTGCTCAATAGGCCAAAGTCCCCTTTTCAAATGAAAGTAAATTTTGTATTTAATTTGGAAAGCAGGGTTCCAGAGTCTGGAGGAAGAGACGAGAGGCACAGAATCCAAGATACTTGAGGTCTAGTGTAAAGTTTGCATAGTAGGAGGTTTGGGGAGCGATGTCAACCTAATGGTGTTGGTCCACTATGTTTTATAAGGTCCAAGGTCAGCGCAGCCATCTACCAGGAGGTTTTGGATCACTTCATGCTTTCCTCCGCTGACCAGCTTTATGGAGCTTTATGATTTCGTTTTACAGCAGGACTGGCACCTGCCCACACTGCCAAAAGTATTAATACCTGGTTTAAGGACGTTGGTATTCCTGTGCGTGATTGGCCAGCAAACTCACCCGACGTAAAGCCCACAGAGAATCTTTGAGGTATTGTGAAGAGGAAGATGTAAAACACCAGATCCGGCAACGCAGAAGAGCTGAAACCTGGACTTTCATAACACCTCAGCAGTGCCACAGGCTGATCGCCTTCATGCCACGCCGCATTGCTGCAGTAATTCATGTGAAGGGAAGTATTGAGTGCTGTACATGTTCATACTTCTTAGTAGTCCAATCTTTCTGTGTTTTAAAAATCTTATTAGTCTTAAGTAATTTTCTACATTTCTGAGATAATGAATGTAGGGTTTTCAGTAGCTGTAAGCCAAAATCAAGTTAAAAGAAATAAACACTTGAAATATATCAGTCTATGTGTAATGAAGCTATACACACACACAGTATATATATCATATATATACACATACAGTATATATATCATATACATTTATACATTTATTGAGACATCATGAGATTAATGGAAGTAGCTTGTATTAATCTCATGATGTCTCAATAAATTTAGAATATATATAGTATTAAAATATTTATACAAGTTTTTCTTTTCCTGAAGTGTCTTATACAGTTTTTTGGCTGACTCTGAATATACACACATTAGGTAATTTCTCCTTTTCAGCACCAGGGGGCACCATGCAATAAGAGTATGCCCTGTATCTTGCTCACAGCCAAGTAAACAGGTTAAACCCCAAAAGGGATTTTTCAGAGAAAGTTGTTCATAAATAATGCACGATAGTGAGTAAAGTGGACAGAAATGTGCATGGAATATGAGCTTTGATGGTATGCATTTTTGAGAAAGAACACCGACGTTGAATATTACTACTACTACTAGGTTATGTCCACAATAATACACAAGTAAAACCATAGTAATACAGAAGAGTCTCAGAAATAATCAAGGAGGTTTAGCTTTTAACATGATGTCTAAAGATATACAAAACAAAAGAGAAAAAAATGCTATAAAATGCACACTACCTTAGATTTAAAAAAAAACATAGAAATAATGATGGTGTCTACTCTGACACACAAGAAAGGGGATAAATATCCTCTTTTTAGAACAGTAGGTATTTAGTTGATTATTTTGTGCTTACTGATTTTATAGATTGCTAACACATTTGCTAGTCATACAATGCACCGAGATGAAATACTAGCCCACTACAGGGTCAGGAATAATGGTTATGTCCTTTTGAGTAAAAGCACTGCTTAAAATGGCGGAGGATTGTGAAGGTGAGCGTGGATGTGCTGATGCGTTTAGAATGCTGACCCTCTCTTTGCATTGATTTTTGGGTGTGACTACAGAACAAGGTTTAACATGTTTTAAACCTTGGTGTACAGATTTATTTGCCATCTTTTTATGGCAGTGCAGAAAAGGAACGTTTACGTTTTGATCGTATGATATGTGTTGCTCTCACGTATTTAGAAATGGAGAAATGAGAGCTCTGCAGTATTTCAGTATCTTTTAGTGCTTGGTTGCCTCTGCCATGTTTTTTAAAGTCTTCAATGGATGTTAAATTATTTTCAGTAATGAATAATGATGATTTTGCCACCTTGTGGATTTCCAGTCTCGTGGTTAATGAGCACTCTGTACAGACTCAAAGACCATTTCTGGATCACAAAGTAAAACGCGTGTGTGAGAGCAGAATAGGCCAGGGCTCCAGAGACAATCCACTTGGGACGCCTCTTTCAGTTCTGTTCAGATATTGTTCTCTCATGTGAACTAACAGTTATAAAAGAGGGTTTTTTTTTTTTTTTTGCTTTTTTCTGTGTGCGAGACGGAAGTTAGAATTTCACCATTCCCCCACTTTCTGTCTTTTGTATCAGACAATTTTGTCTTTTCAGAAGGCGATAAGTGTGAAATTAGGCACCTACTTATCAGGAAAGGTGTCAGACAACTGTTTCTGAAAAGAGTTCCTCCGGTTGGCTGGAAAACAGCATCCCAGAAGCTGTCGGGTTTGCTTGTTTACAAATATATGGGTTAATTAAATATAGTTTTTTTAGCATAATGAATTGCCCATTTAGCGCAAATTAGTTATGAATTGAAGCACTACTTTTATTAATATTTCAACGTCTGAAGGTTAGAACAGGAGGATGATGGGTAGTGTGTGGGTCTTTTGAGCCATGTTAAAAATATACAGTATGAAGTTCTGAAGCTGCACTCAGCATCGTTACTAAGCCTTGGGACAAGCTGGATGCACAGCTTATTACATGCATTTTCTGCAGTTTTTCACAGGAAAACCCTCAATTCCTTTTCTTCAGGCGTGTCCCATTTAGCCGCGACACAGAGCTTGAAACGAGGCACAGGCGTGGCGCTGTGGTTGAGGGGCTCTCCTGCTCTATGCGAAAAGAAAAGCACAAAGGCTCTGGAATGAGTGTGTTAGCTTAGCGAGGCTGCTAGGGCTCATGGAAAGAACGACGGAGAACAGGGGTTTCCATGGCGACGGGACAGGAGGTGGGGCTCCCAGCAGACCGGGTTCCGTGGAGCCGCGTGACTGCGGGAGAGAAGCCGGTCTCATTAGGACTGAAGGCAAGCTGGAGTGTTAATTACGGGCACATGGTGTGAGGGCCGCGTCATGCTCAGCCTTCCAACATTAAACACTCCGCCTACCATGCAGCCACACACGAGTATCTAAAGGGTGTAATACATATACACAATGCTTTATCGAGTGTAAAATCGATGTAGCTGCTCTTTCAGCATGACCCGTGCTGTTCTATCAGACGGTGGTTATCAATACAATACCTCTTAGCACTGCACTGTCAGAAATAAAGGACACATGCATTGTGTCTTAGAATCATTGTGCTAGACTAGACCGTCTACCCAGTCAAAATCCTCCTGTCACTTGTCATTGTTAGTCTTTATAATCCTGACAGACTAAATAATCCAAAATTCTCCGTCTTTTAATAACAATGCTGGGACACAATAGGAGGCCTTGGGACTTTTCATAGCTAAACCATTTCTGGTGAGTCATGGTTCCCAGAAAATGACAAAAAAAAAGAAAACAGAATGGAGATATACAGGCTTGCTATAGCTATACGAATTTAAATTCCATTTTTTCAGGCTATTCACCAAAAATAAATAAATAAATAAATAAATAAATACATTTTTAAACGATCCATGAATATAGATTTCCAATAGGTTGTTAGTTTGACGATGTCATGATTGATTTATTGAATCTGGATTCTCTTCAGATTTGATGCTTGGCTTCAACGTTGTCCTTTTTTTTTTACCCTTTCCGTTCTTTGGAAAAGCAGCTCCTGCACTGATTCTTCGCTTACTCCTCACATCCCACGACAAGAAATGTAATCCTTGTGCATGGCTAATGTAACGATTGACAGTTTAAGACGAAGTGATTCGCTGTTCCGGCTTCAATGAAAACAACGATAAAGATTTGCACCCTTCAGTAGAACTTGGCATGCCGAGATCTTGTTCGTGAGTCACTTTTTGGCTGATTTGACCATGTTTAAATATTAACACAGTGGTCCGTCTGCGTGTGAGTGTACGTGATTGTCTGTCAGCTAGGCATACTCCCCGAGCATGATTTATCACTCCTCGCCTCCCTCCAGCATGCTTCCTGAAATATCTTATTCTGGCAGTGCTACACTTTCTATTCCGATGCTATCAGCTACCATAGCGATGCCCTGCGCCTCTTACTCCTGTCTAGTCACGAGTGATGTGTTGTGGTGATTAGACCTGAATTTAAGGGACCGGTTGTAGCGAAGTGTCTGTGGGAATAAATATTAGGAATTATGTGAAAAAGATATCCACTGTAAATATCTTGTAGTATACGGATGGATAGTAAATTGTATTGAAAAACCCGGTTCGGTGACTGTGTGGGGAATAAAGGTGAAAAAAGATAAAGTGAAATATGGTATATTAATAGCTATTCGATGCTAGAGGTGGACAGCGGCAACATAGATAAAACAGACAAAGCTGATGGATAGAAAGACATCTAATAAGAGATATATTGAGAGGTGGCAGATAGAGAATGAAAGAGCAGATAGATGGAGCAGGTAGCAGCTGTTTGCTCATAGGCGTTTGCAACCTGCCGGGTGGTGATGCAATCCAATCCGGAGCTGTTGCTAGGCGACGGCTCTGCAGGGCCCTGACGTTCGTGCCGCGCTCGCTGCTGTGTCTGTGACTCGACGGGTTTTAGAGGAAGAGGCATGGACAAGCTAAGCTAAGCCAATGCACGCACAGGTTTATTCAGCATGCCCTTCACACCCGTGTGTGTGTGTGTGTGTGTGTGTGTGTGTGTATGTGCATGTCTGACCTTTCATCATGTCCTTACGAAATAGCGAGCTCTGTTAATCAACCATGATGATGCAGGAAGATCAAACTGATACAATTCTCATTTATCATTGCCGGACTCGCTGTTGATTCTCTGCAGTTTCCTTTTTTTTTTTTTTTTTTTAAATCTATTTCTTGACAAATATTTTGTCAGTCTTGCATTTCCCCCGCCGTTTTTTGTTTTTGAAGTCACTAATCTTTGAGTCGCGATTAATCACAGGTTTCCCCGTGTCACTCGGGTGCTAATGAGCAAATGTTGGGAAGGCGAGTAGGATGTAACACAGCACAGCCCCTTAGGATTCGGTAAACTGTACGTGTCATGATGACGCAAAACAAACGTTAATTTGTGCGTCTCATTATAGATTTTTCTTTTTTATACACCTGTTCTTTCACCTAGCTTGTTGAAAATGTCAGGTCCTTGAGTCGCAATGACTCTGTAAATTAACTGAATAAATGAGCGAAGCATGTGTCGTCTTACACATAGTACTTAGTGTTTTTTCCTTCTTCAGGCTAATTTGCAGAAGGAAATGACAGGGCATGCTTTAGAAAAATTTGTGAATCTCACTGCGTATACCGAGGTCAAATCTAATTATATTCCAAAACCATAGTCTCTTATATCTGAGATCCGTCTTTCCGTGCTTGCAGGCATGTTTCTGACCCCGAGACGATAGGGGACAGTTTGTCCTTGAATTCTCCTTTTCTTTTATTGTGAGCGCTTCAGGCTCTGTTTAGTTAGTAGTGTGTGTTTCACTACGGTCTGCAGTAAATATTGATTTCTTCAGCTGCATAGTAATCTAAACTGTCTAAAAGCCTTTACTCCCTATATAAAGGCGTCTAAACTTCAAGGTGAAGGGGTTGGGGATGCAAACAGATTTTATCATTACAGAACCAACCAGACCGAGCTTCTAGTGGCAGTCTCATGACACCATTATTCACTTTTAAGGTGCGATTCACACACACATGAATAAGAGACTGGTGTTACCTGTGGCATGAACTGTGAATTAAAAGATTAAAAATAGAGCCAAGTTGTTTCTTCATACATCACCGATGAATCAGTAATGGCGTAAATATACAGTAGAATAATAATGATTGTACCAGGTAGCAGGACAAACATTAAAATTTTGAAATCTACCATTAAGTAATTTTATCTTCTTCAATATGGAGCCTCCATGAGGCTTATTTATCTTAGTTGCCATCATGTACAGTACATGTACTGGCACCCATAACCAGTTGTATAAAAGGAAAGTTATATTACTCAACAGTTGAGAGCATGTCAAACACTTTGCATTAAGCATTTACATTAATCACAATATGTCAAACAACATTGTGCAACGGTGAGTCACACCTCTTTTCTTTGTATTCAGTCAAATTATATAATTAAATAAAATTAAAGAAATAGGAACAAATGTTTTACTGTGACAGGCTGCAAAGTACCTTAAGATACTATTTTACTATTTCCAACCATTCAGCATCACAAGCATACTGATCACCGGCTTGATCATCTGTCATCATCTGCACCTGATTTTCAATGGTTTATGTCTTGAGTTAGATGTTTGTTTGTTTGTTTTTTTTTTAATGATTGAATGATTGACATTCTAGAGAAAAAAAAACAAGAAAAAAAATTCCTCTAAAACTGCTCAGGTAAAGGGACTGGACTGAAAATGAGACACAAACAATTGGAGTCAAATAAGACACTCAGCAAGCCTGGAGAACTATTCATTAAGACTACATTATTTTTCAGAATTCAATAAAGTCTGGCTTTTTGCAAGCAAAATATGAATAAATAAGGGGGGGGGGGGGGTTAAGACTTTTGCACAGTATTCTAGTTCTAGTTTCATATAATCTAAAACGGATCTTTCTCCATACAAGAATTCAATTTATACAAGCACATAGTTTTTGAAGCATGTATACTATTTGGCCAAAAGTATGTGGACACCCGCATGCTTCCACAAGTAGGTCTTTCCTAAAACGTCTGCCACGGGGTTGGAAATACCAAATTGTTTAGGACGTATTCGTATACTGTAGCATAAAGGTTTCTCTAGATTTCACTGGAACTAAAAAGGGCCAATCATGTTCAAGCATAACAGTGCCCCTCTACACAAAGGAGGCTTCATGAAGATGTGGTTTGCCATGGTTAGAGTGGAGGAACTCGAGGTCCCTGACCTCACCCCTAATGAACACCTTTGGGATCAGTTGGAATGCAGACTGTGTGCTTGAGATCATTAATGTTCTTGTGGATGAATGAGCCCAAATTCCCCATAGGCACACTCCAGAATTTAATGGAAAGCCTCCCCAAAAAGTGTGGAGGCTGTTAAAGCTGCCTGTGGAGGATTTGGAATCGGATATTCAGTAAGTGCATATCGGTGTTGCATGGAAGCCTAATGGTCTTATGGTGCATATCTAAACATATAACAGTTTATTACTCATTTATTAAAGCAAATATTTTTGTAGGCCAAACCAAATTCCAACCAGATTTAAAAAAAATTCTTTTTACCAATGTGCATCTGTTGAATACCATTCATTCAAAAATGATCATGTACATTCTTTGATGTGTGTTTCTTGAAAATTTAATGGACCAACAACACTAAAAGGTTGCCTTCTATGTGTGATGCATGCTAAATCTTCCAGTAATGCAGCTCAGCCACTGCAGTGCAACATCGAAAACTGGCACACACCAATTCTTCCTTCTTTTTATGTGATGCTGTTTCTTTTGAAGTTAAATTTAAGAGATTTAATGAAGGTCTTAAGCAAAGATGATTCTGGCTGATGAACCAAGCCCTGTCATACCTTATAAGCGATCTCCGTCTGATCTGAATGGATGGGAGGGATGAAAGGCAAGCCGAGCAGACTTGAAAGGACCTTCCTCTGTCTGCGTCGCTGCATATTAGGCTTAGGTCATACAAAGAGACGTCCTAATGATTGCCTGTGATGTGGGCCACACAGGCAGCCAATCCTGTCGTCCTGTGCCAAGCAGTAACTGTGCCATTTCTCCACCTCCACCCCCCTCGAACATGCGTGCACACGTCCACAGTCCGATGGGCGCTTGTGTGTTTGATACAGCATGGCCTACTTTTATCTTTGCACATAATTAGATCCATCAAACCAGCCAGTGTTACCAGTCTTCCTGCTTTTTTCTTTTTTAAATAGAAGTGCAGGGAAATAGAGACAGGTTTTGTCTCAGAAGCACCACTTAAAAGGTGGCTGTAATTTGTCTAGCTGCAAAACAGGAGAGAGGTTTTCAGATCAAAGCTTTCTTTCCAAAAAGTCTGTCTGAGCTTGTCAAGTAACGATCAATGTTATAAACATATAGACTGATATAGATATCGATCTGGTTATTTACTTATTTTTTTGTACCATTTTATTTACTTACATTCTGGCTTACAACATGCATGACGTTTTTGGTGTTGAGTACAATATTTACATGGGGTGTTCAAGTCAAACCTGGACTTATGATGAAAGTTCTCGTAAAACTTCAAGCACAGTACGTTCATGAGGCTCTTAGCCGCAGTAAAAAAAAATTAAAATGGTGTACTTCAATGGCGGTCATACGTCTGTGAATTGCAATCCTGGCAGAGGTGGCTCGGAGACCAGTGCAGCCTTTTCCATGAACATGTAGAAAGTGGACCTGATCCTTGAAAAATTCTGGATAACTTGTCACCACTTTGCAGTTCCTTTAAGAATATTTGAGACATCTAATTAAATTTTTATCAGCTATTTTGAGAAAACAAACGAAAGACCCTGTTCAGTGACCAGCTATATTTGTGTGTCATTTTTAAAATCTGTGATGTGTTTTTTTTTTTATGTGTGTATTTACCTCCCAATAGTGGGTTTTTTATAATGTAATTTGTTCAGTTTAAAGCGAATTGAAAAATGTATCATTAGAGCAACACAATAAATTAAAACATTGCTTTATTGTGCACAAAACTACCTGAAAGACACAGAGAGCGAACATGGATATTTTCCTTTACTTTTTGTACAATCTGGCAAACGTCTCCATCAGGGAGATGCTAGGGCAAGTAGGTCAGGGTCTAAGAATACCATCAAGTTAAACCCTGTTAGAGAGCTGCGGAAGAACAATATACAGTCAAGATATATATATTTTTAATTATTACTACTTTTTTTTATAGAACACCTAATTTAAGTGCGTGGTGAAGAGTTAAGTCTGCAGTCATGTTTCAAAGCCAGACAGTGACTCAGCAGTTCGACAGCCAGGAAAGTTCTGCCCTGAGAGTCTCGATGAATGTCTTCCTTGTGAGAAATAGTGAGTCAAGTCAAGCCATGAAGTTTTGTAAATGCCTACAGGTAACTGCTTGGCTTGGTTAACAAGCAAGCATCTGATGTCAGCTTACAGGAAGCCAGTGGAGGGAAAGCAGCAATACTGTGATGTGGGCACGCATGGAGAGATTGTTGAGAAGCCAGTTAACTTGAATGTGGAAAATAAGAATTACTTTCTGGCAGTGATGCGTTTTTCTTTGTGACAAATTACTGTCTTCCCCCGTCACAGCATCTGTGATCTCGCGTACGCCGTAGAGGGCGTAGCACTTTCTTCCAAGGATGTCATCTTATCCTGTGTACAGCAGCTCAGAAAGATGCAGAAGATTAAACCAAAGAACTGAAAAGCATTCGCCTCAACATCAGGAGATCAAATCCCAATAAGGATTTCCTCACTAGATAGAGGTCATGAAAATTGGCTGGTCAACCAACTGCGGAGGAAATAGAAGTTGAAATTAACACACATCTTCCATTTCTAGATAACTTTAACACAAATTATCTTGTATGTTGGTTGTTCGAACATCCATTACTTTGCAACTCCACATGCTCCTGGCTGCACACGCTCGCAGGTACAAAGGGACAGAAGTATAATTAGGACCACAGCATATTCAAGCTTTGCCCAAGATTACAACCATCTATTTCATGTAAAAATGATCAAAACTAGACCAATTACCTGTAGACATCTATTCACAAAGGGCATATTTTGTTCATACTGTGCACTCACAAGTCCCTGCCTGACCTAATTAGAAAGCATTATGTGTTTTCACATTCATCGAGGTAACATGGTCACGTTTTCCTTAGTTCTTTGGCCAGCATTCATCTTTTTTTTTTTTTTTTTTTTTTGCGCAGCACCACTTTTATTATGGGTACAGAGAGAGTTTTGGGTCAGCTTTTTCAGTCCTGGCGCAGAGCTCAGTCTCTTTATCGATGCTGCTGACAAAGACGAATCAGCTTCAGCAAACAGCTTTGGTGGAAATCTCAATATATGAGAGTTCACTTCTCCTCCTTAACCTTCAGACATGCACATTGTCAAGAATAATATTCGGGGGTTCAAGAGGTGTGTGAAATTGTATTCATCTTTGAACAGTTGGAACTACAGATCCTGTTCAGCTGCCGGTCCGGGTTTGTTCTTTCGAGCTTCAACTGAATCTGCGATATGGGATTCTAATCGATTACCTCTATGAGTCTGGGCTGATACCTGACTGAATTCACAAGTGAGATTTTTTTTTTTTCATGTTTTGACCAGAAGAGGCTCCAGATGTGAACGAGCTGAAATTATGTTCTAGCAACTTATCCAGGGAGATCAATTTCACTGTATGTTTTAGTTTCAGAAATGTGTGCTCATAGCAGAATGAAGTGTAAGTTGTACCCTTGTGTTGTAGAAGTATGTGCATACTGTAAATTCTTGCTGATGGATGGACCTGTCCAGAGAGTTATACAGTGATGCATCATCTTGGACAAATGCTGTTGGTGGATATGCATCATCAGGGCTTTTTTTTTTTTTTTCTCTTCTTGCTTTCTGATGTGAACCAGCACCATGTAGTGTAGCTATATATAAAGGGTACAAAATAAAGAGCTTAAAGGAATTACGGTTCAACTAAGGCCTAGTCTACATGTAGATGTGAAGTTTAAAAAGTTTTCCTCTTTAAAAAAAAAAAAAAAAAATCTCAAGGTCAAAAAGACAAAAACACGCTGTTCAAAAATGCCAAACTTGCAGGCTTGCATATAACCTCAACTGTAAAAGCATGTTGGCCAGTCAGAAGCCTGGGGGGAAAAAAAAAAGTTCTGAGAGTCCGTCACGCTCTGACGTCAAACGCAAAAGATAAAGCGCATATAATGTGACCCCTTACAAGCCAAAAACAGTTTTTCCTGTCCACACCTACACTGAAAACAGTTTGTTAGTTATTATTAGATATTATTAAGATATTATTAATTATTTTCAAATTGAATAATTTATGTACATGTTTGCAAAGCCTAAAATCCCAAATAATGGGAAAATCCTGTCACATTTTTGTGAGATCTGCTTGATTACTTAAAGCCCTGAAAAAGAATGAGGAGGTTCAGCGTGATCAATCATGGAGTTAGGAAGATCTTGAACTATAGATATAGAGCAACAAAAAGGCTGGCTTTAATTTATTTTTGTGATATAAAAATGCTTTCGGGCGTTGCGGGCTCAGTGGTTCTAATCCGGGATAGAATGTTGCGTCAGGAAGGGCATCTGGTTTAAAACCCGTGCCAACTTGTATGTGGATCAGATGATCTGCTGTTGCAAACCCTTGCCTGGAGCATTTATATAAATGCTATGAAAAAAAAATGTAGGGCTAGAACAACAGTCACATTTTTTCTCATTATTGAAATTAATACATATTCTTTTATTTTATGAACAATATAGAGATAAATTATTAAAATATTTGTGTTCAAATTTAATGGAATATTTTGCTTTAAAATGTAAAATTCAATCAAATTAAAACTCATTGTTGAATATGAAAAATGTTTTGTTTATAGTAATTTTACACACAAAAATTTGGCCTCAATGAGAATCTAGAAACTCGGTAAAGCTTGTGAAAAATTTTAACGCAGTACAATTTTTTGACCCTATTGGCTTCCCATAATTGCAGCGCGTTTACCCGTCTGTGTGTGATGAGGCCTGTTTAACACACACAAAAAAAATGACAGAGAACACACCACCATGTGTGCTGAGCACACCAGCAAGTTACATTCAAGAAGACTCGAACTACCTTCAAGGAGAAGTATTTTTACAAGAACACACTAAATGTAAGCTGTAGAAGTGGTGGCACCAGTAGCTAAGGCTCTAGGAATCCGCTGCATCACCTCATACTACCCAGCCACTGCATGCAGTGCCGGTCGTGTTTGAGAGATTTTAATTTAACATTTGTTAAATGTTGATGTTTGAGCTGTTACAAAACAGATTATCCAGTTTCCTCTAACCAGTTTATCATGCAGTTCTTTATTCCAACATTGCACATTTATAATACAAGTAAATCTGAGGATTTTAAAATTTGGGATTAATCACAGACAATGATTGATTCCATCTAGAACCTCTATAGTCCAACTAGTGACCATGGAGGCCAATGGTGACCATTGTATTTTTTTCCCCATTGTCCAGTCAACATTCACACGCATTCACACCCTATTTGGGCAATTAGGAAATTCCAGTTAGACTAATCTGCATGTCTTTGAACTAAGGAATTATTTTAATTAATTTGTTTAATCTTGTTAATAAAGTGAAGGAAATGAGGTGTCTTAATTAGGAAAGAAAAGTATGTGTATTCGATTTATCTATAAATGATTTAATTTAGTTGAGCGATTCACACTTCGCGAAGATCATGGATGTTGCTCAAATAGGAAAAAGTGAGTATTGATGTGTTGGATCAAGACATACATTTTCTTTTAAAAATCGTTGGGATCAAGTGGATGCAGGGTAGAACATTTCAAAAGCTACACACACATTTTTACTGTCTAGAGAAAATCCACCACAATGTTCATCATGGAGAACCCAGCTGTCCATCAAACATATTTCATTTTTCATATTTCATCTTTTACTCCTTTAAGGAACTTGTTTTATTCTGTTTACACTTAAAAACAAAAAAAAGTTTTTAAACAAGTAAATCCAAATGTAGTTTTAAAGTTCTTAGAAAAATGTAATTTTAAACATCTTATCTAGTTTTTCATATTGAATAAAACAAATGACTCTCGTGATGAATATAGCCATAGAAGCTGGTTCTCAAGAAATGAGTACTGATGTAACTGCATATCAATGAAATCTGGAAGATGTACCGTTGTTATCATTTGTCTACCAAACCTGTATAATTCCATCTGTCAAAATGACACAAATTCAGAAGAATCAGAAAGAAAAGTAAGCATGCGGCAGTGGTGAAGAGATCTGGCAGTAAGAATGGGTTGGGACGTCGGGAGGAAGGTGAAGAGGAGCAGGGCTGCACGAGCGCCGGATATTGGATCTGAAAGGCTGTAAAAGCTGTTGAGGATATGAAAAAAGCCTGGAGGCAGGTATAAAGGTAAAAGATTATTGGAATATTTATATCACGTTCAGAAAGCCGAGAGGATTTTCAGATTTGGTCGTTAATATATATACACTGCTTGACCTTTTGTGATTGTGATTAACAGTCTGATAAACATTTACAGTTGATTTAAGTCTTACTGGTGCGATTTCTCTGTGAAGTGAAAGGTGTGCAAACTTTTACACTCATGCCATCGTAACAGTTCTCATGACCTAATGTTCCGGGCTGCCTTTACTTGTTGGTATCGTACGGTGACGCAGGCAGCAGGTTTAAGGACAGTGTCCATGACTGCAGTGTAAGGTCTTGCTGTGTGTAAGGCGACCGTCCTCACCTATGAAACAAACGGCGTCCTGGGTTCACACTCATCTTTATATATTCGTGACGTCTGAGAGAAACGCTGAAGCGCAGAATGAGCATTACTGTTCAGTGGGTGGGTGTGGGTGTGGGTGTGCGGGGGTGCGTGCGGGGCTGCGTGTGGGTGGGTGGTAGTCTTCCTACACTGGTCTTCATTTCCTGCTCACATCTGTATCTCCATGTGTGTGTCTGTCTTTATCTTGGTGTTTTGTGTGTGTGTCCGTGTCATGGTGCGAGAGTGTGTGTGTTCGTGTCATGGTGCAGAAGAGTGTGTGTGTGTGTTAATCTAAAATATAGTTATTTCAGGAGTGTCACCTTCCTGTTTGCCAGCTGTTTGTGTGTGTGTGTCTGTGTGATGGTGCAAAAGAGTGTGTGTGTCTGTGTGATGGTGCAAAAGAGTGTGTGTGTGTCTGTGTGATGGTACAAAAGAGTGCGTGTGTGCGTGTCTGTGTGATGGTGCAAAAGAGTGTGTGTGTGTGTGTGTGTGTGTGTGTGCGCGTGTCTGTGTGATGGTGCAAAAGAGTGTGAGAGTGTCCGTGTGATGGTGCTGAAGAGTGTGTGTCTGTCCTTGTGTGCGTGTGTGTTAACCTAGAATATAGTTATTTCAGGAGTGTCACCTTCCTGTTTGCCAGCTGTGTGTGTGTTTGCTTGCTCTTGATTTATTTCAAAAGGGTCACCTTCTTAACAGCCAGGTGTGTATATGTGTGTGTTTCAGGTGCAGAGGACGTGGTGATGGCCTTTTCCAGATCAGAGACGGAGGACAGGAGGCAGTGACCTCTGACCCCGCAGCGGCTCCTCGCTCCATCTGACCCAGCAGCCTGCTGAGTTGGAGGAGAGAGAGAGAGATGGAGTGAGAGCGAGACAGACGGAGAGGAGCAGGTCTGTCCTTCACCCATCGCTCTTCCTCACTCCCTCCTCTTCCTCACACTAAGCGCCGCTCCAGCAGCCCAGAGCCTTCATCACAGCAGGCGACTCACGAGTCAGACAGAGAGTGATCTTTATTATTTTTACCTGTTTTTTTTTGTTTTGTTTTTTGCATCATGCTTCAGGCCATAGTGTTTTGTGTGAAAATGTGTATATGTGTGTGTGTGTGTGTGTGTGTGTGTGGGTGTGGGTGGGTGGGTGTGTGTAAAAATGTGTGTGTGGCTGAATGGACCAAGAGCTTCATTTGTCTGGTCAACTCAAGAGCAACGCTGGAATGAATGGAGATGAAGGGACATGGTTGTTATTTTTTTTTCTCTCTCTCTATCTCTCGGTGTGTGTGTGTGTGTGTGTTTTAATGTTCTCCCAGATTGTGATCCTCACTTCATCTCACCACGTTATTGTGCAAGATGCTGAGGATGCTACTGCACTACATCAAAAAGGACATTGTGTGTGTGTGTGTGTGTGTGTGTGTGTGTGTGTGTGTGTGTGTGTGTGTGTGTGTGTGTGTGTGTGTGAGATCCACATGTATTTTTCACATACAGCTGTACAAGATTCATTTAGTAACATCATCTTTGGAGTAATGTGAAATTTCCTATTCTTTTTTTTTATTGTAAGGACGACACAAGAAAAAAAAAAAACTAGTGAACAAATTGTGCCAACTGTCTTTTATTGTAGAATAATTTTTTTAACGTATCTAATGAATGTCTCGGGTCCTTATTTATTTTTGTTTTCTTCTGATGTTTCTCTTAAAACCGAACGTGATCAGTAACCCCTTACAGATTTTTAGCAGTTTGCAATAACACTATTAGATCAGTGTACTCTCTTCTTATACTAGACTTTTCAGGGTTTTTAACTTCTTAAAAGAGTTACAATGTGTGTGATGGGGAAACACTTCCTTGTAGAGTCTATAAGGTTCCTCTATAGGGATAACTGACAATCCTAAACAAAATACAGAGTGTCCTATATGAATATGATGAGTGGAATAATCGTAATTTATCGCTGG
Organism: Clarias macrocephalus; assembly: GCA_011419295.1. Classification (NCBI taxonomy): domain Eukaryota; kingdom Metazoa; phylum Chordata; class Actinopteri; order Siluriformes; family Clariidae; genus Clarias; species Clarias macrocephalus. Next base: position 48,015 of record JAAGKR010003862.1, read on the forward strand.
AATTATGGGACACCCTGTAGATTTTCTACAGAGTTTTTTGTTTTTGTTTGTTTGTTTATACACTTCTAGATAAAAAAAAAACATTTCATAAGCAGTTATTTCTCAGTTTCAGTTCATAAAGGGAATCTTTCTTAATTACTTTTAAAGCCTCCAAGTCACCCCCCCCCCCCCCTTTGAGATTACGTAGGATGTTCAAGTCAAACCGGGACTTGTAATCATTCTCATTTCTTGTGAATGACTTGACATTTACAGAAAACTTCAAGCACAATACGGTGATGAGACTCAGTAATGACACAGTAAAATATTTTATTAGTGCGAACAATAAAAAATAAAAATAAATAGGCCATATGTCCGTGAAAGTCCTAGTGCAACTCTGGGATAAGTGCATTAGTGTTGCAGGGGATTATATAGAGAGATGAATATAGTTTTTACTCTCATAATTGCATTCTGTAAATCTGCACAATCAAAGTCCCAGTTTGACTTGAACACCGCTCATAGTTCCGATTAAGATTTTTTTTTTTTTACCTAAAACATTTAAAATAAGATTTCTGACTTCATCAGTATTTAATGTTCATACAACTAAACAACAAAAAAGAAAAAGAATTGTTAAATTGATGTGATTGTAACTTGGTGTTTTGAAACGATGCATGCTTCAATTTTATTCGATTTTATGGTGTATATTATAGTAGAACTCAAAGTCTTGCCACATTGAACATCACTGAATATTTTTGATATCCGTGGAAGCTTGTTTGTATGTTCTGTATTCTGTTGGCAATAAGTCCTTAACTGAATCTCCTCCGAGTTTACATCTACAGGCTAACACACTTTTTTTTCTTTTTTTTCCCCTCTTTTTTTTTTGTAACTATCACTAGTGTGGGACATCTTTAAAATTGTGTTTACTTTCTTCTATGCATTTTTGTTCTTAAAGGAAAAAAGAAGCTTTTGAAGCGCATGTAGAACGCACGTACAGTATCTATGAAGAACCTCCCTTATCTAGATTAAGTTAAAGTCTATGGAGATGTCTCTCGGGTTCAAATGTTATTATTTTTAACATTTTATCCGCTGTCAGGTCAGACCGGTTTTGTCATCGTTTCGATCTATTTTTGTTTTTACGTTATGTTGTCTGTGATGGTTGGTTTGTGATGGTTATATTTTTGTCATTTGAGTTTGAACTTTTTTTTTTTCCCCCTATATGGCTGCTTCCATGTTTTTCGACTTTAATGCTTCCAAAAGCTGATCCATTAAAGGAGTTAAGGCTACCGTTTGTGTGCAGTGTTTAATTTTAGGTTGGGGAGGGGGGGGGGGGGGGGCGAAGCTGGGAGCTTTCATCATTCAGCGCAGGTTCATTATAAAATCACATTGCCTTGTTGCAGAGTGTAGGATTAAAAGACACTGCAGTAACAAAGACAGCCAAGGACAAGGCTCCAGAGCTTTAGAGCTGTGCTTAGGGTATAATAATAAAATGAGAACATATTTTAATCCTTACCTTGTGCATCTGCTTTGTTGTTTATTAAGTAATATACAGTTTCTATTAAATAAGATGCTAGATACTGTATACTATAGATTATGTAAGGTATTAAATAAACTCGGGGATGAGATGTTATAAGGCAGTGATCAGCTGTGTGGTGGTGTGATGTAGCCTGGAGTAAAGCAGGTTTACCTTGCAGGCTTGCCTTACACTGCCTGGTTAAAAGAAAAAAGTCTCACACCTTTAGATTTGATTACAGCACACAATATGGTGGCTGTGTGAAAGTCAATCCTCATGCTGCCAGTACCACTCTCTCAATTTAATTCCTGGAATATTCCTGTGCCTTCATGGGGTAAAAAAAAAACAAAAAAAATCTATAGATGTGATAACCTGGTCATTCAGTACATTCAGGTCGTCAGCTGACTTCATTTTATTGCCTCATGAGGTTTTTATTGCCTCCGGAGGCTTGTACAGTGGGCGCTGTGCATGAACGCTTCCCTTCTTACCCTGACGCACACATCGCTCTTGAATAGGGTCAATCTGAACTCATCTGACCACATGACCTTTTTTCCATTACCCGAACGTTCAATATTTATGCTCCCTAGTAAGCTGAAGCCTTTTCCTGATTAAACTATGGCCGCAGCTGTCGAGTCCCAATTTTGTAAATTCTTGTCACATCGTGTTTGTTGAAATGCTCTTACTTTCGCAATTAAAAATATAGCCCTGATTTCTACTGCTGATTTTTTTTTTTTTTTTTTTTTTTACAATATAATTTTATCAAATGTTGAAGTGATCTCTGTTAGTTATATCTTTTCCGGCCACATTTCTTTTATTTAGAGCCAGCATAGTGCATGGTGCAATTAAAATTAAAGCAACACTGATAATACCGGAATACTAAATGTTAAATGAATTGGTGATGAGTAAAGTTAAATGTTAACGTCATGCATTTTGAGTGTAGATACATTTTATCTTCCAGCACATGTGTTTCCTGGAGCAAGAATTCAAAGCATCAGCTAAAATTATCCTTGAAAAAAAAAAAAAAAAAAAACCCAGAGAAAGTTTTGTCTTAGCCCTTTGACCTACTGAAAATAACACCTGAGTGGATCTGTGGAAAGCTGCACACAGAATATAAATGATGTTAGAGGCAGTTACACTGTATAGGCAAAAGATAAGGATAAAAGTTACTAGAGAATATTTATATTGCATCCACATAACGGAACATTTTGTGATGGTAACTTTTACCATGATCTTGGAATAATTAAGAAATCCATGTATAATCTTAGGCACTAAATGTCTTTTTTTGGTAAAACTTCACAGACATTTATACTTCGATGTTAGTCATGAGATAGGGAGGCTATATGCTAACGTATATGCTAACATATATAGCGGTAAAAAACAAACAGAAAGAAGGAGGGGTTAGGTTCATGATTGACATGCGGCCAAAACATGATATTGGTGAATCATTCGGATAGGATCATATAACACCATTTTTCGTAATACTTAATGCTTTTTATCTCCCGATCCATGCTTTGTTTTTTGTGAATATGCATAAACAGATATTTTTATCAGAAAAAAAAAAACAATACAATTTCATGCTCTTTCATGTAGTGGCCGTAATTTTTTTTTTTTTTGAATCTTTCACTGATCTTACTGGTCATTCAGATGAAACGTAAAGATAGGAATCTGAAAAAGTGTATTATTCCTAAACGCTAAATTGTTAAGCTATTGCATATGAATTTGACATGGTTACAGACACTACAGTGTCTTTGTAGGCAAAACCCCCTTTATTTTGAACTGAATGCTTTAATTTAAGCAACAATTTGTACAGGTCATATGCTTCTAGAAGCTTAATGCACATGAAACATGAAACAATTTGCATTTTCAATTTTCTAATTATACTGTATTGTTTGACAGTATAATACTGAAAAATGGCCATTTTTTTTAGGGAACGTATAAAAACAGCTGAAATTGTTAGGGATGCCAGATTGGGCACTTTCATGTTGCATAAACTTCAGAAGTAGCTTCTTTGGTATACACATTTGCAGTATTAAATTTTTTTTTTTTTTTTAAATCAGCACAGATACTGTGTTTTGGACAATGACAAGCATTCATGATTTGTTTAATTTGTTAGGACAAAGGATTTTCTTTTAGTTGTCTTTGCAGTCCACTCAAAATATTTTCCATGTATTGCTTTGGAAAGAGTCTGGAAGTCTACAGAAGAAATAAACATCATTTTCATATTCAGCAAGAGATCAATAAAATCCATAAAAATGAAGGTGATCCATCAGGAGGACTTTGTCTTGATTTGTACAAAGAGACAAACAGACCCAAACCATACCAGCACTGCTTTTTCACTCATTTTTCACAGCATTCTTAATAAGGATCAATTCTATGCAAATCTCTCTTGGGCATTATGGTAATGTTTTCGTGAACTAATCCGCACTAATGAGGGCTTCGTTTAAATGCTACTTTATTATTGAGAATATCTTGCACCATCTCTCAATACATGTACAGAAGCTGTTTTTAATTGCACACTGAGGTCTAATTCAGCGGAACATCTGCTTAGCCTGTAGCCTGGGATTTATACAACAGTGGCTGTGAGAATGATGTTACATTCACAGCCAGACTGCAGCGTCAGACAATCCTGACATTTGACTCTCTTCTAGCTTATTGTCCACCACCAAAATATTCAGTCTTGTGTAAGGAAAATAATTATTCATAAGGTGGTGTGATGTGCATCAAAGATGATTCTTTTTCCACCCAGAGTGTTTTATTCATCGTATATTACAGTAATTTGGCATTGCATTTTTTTATTATTTTTTTTTTTAAAGAACGACACAACATGCCGTTTATCAGGGTATAGTTATGTGGTGTGTTCAAATCAAACCGGGACCTTCCAGAATAACAGCATTGTTATGAGAGTAAAAACTACTTTTATTTATCTATATAAGGTACAATGGCACTGCAAATTGTTATGCGCATTATTGTGTTTTAAAAGATACGTACTGTTTTTTTTACCTTATTTTTAGATTGAACCAAATTAATTTAAGATTTCTGATCAAGTGAAATTCTCTTGCTGCATTGACCGATAATTTTACTGATTTTAAGCCAATACATTGAAAATGATCGTTTTTTTTTTTCTCAGACACTTTTAAATCGGCTCTTACAAAAGAAACTATAATACCCGAGGGTGAGCAAAATACAAAGCTTAAACAGGTGAAACAAATTAGAGAAACATACTTCTTCTTTCAGCAGTAGGTCTTCCGAAACACATATTTGCTTTAGTACCCTGGACAGGATGCCAGTTAGCCTAATCTGCATGTCTATGGAGTGTGTGAGGAAACATACCAAGCACGGGGAGAACATGCGAACTTACACTCTGTAAAACCTTCATGATGCCTCTGATCTGAGGTGCTGTTTGTTAATTGGTGATTTCTGAGGCTGGCGACTCTAAATGAACTTCTCGTCTGCAGTAGAGGTAAGTTTTGGTCTTGCTTCCCAGGGAAGGTCTTCATGAGAGCCAGTTTCATCATGGTGCTTGACGGGTTTTACTAATGAACTATAAACACCTTAACAGTATTGTGATATGTTTATTGAACCATGGTTAGTAGTCAGCTAGTAAACCAGTGTAAGGATATATCAAATGATGGAAATTTCCAAGCACTTATGTAAGTTGCTCTGGATGAAAGCGTCTGCCAAATGCCTAAATGTAAACGTTGAATTATTTATCATGACTGTATTTACACAAATTAATTTCTCTAGCTTCACTTCACAGGCTGTCTTCTCTGCACATCCTTCCCTACAGCAGAAACGTGTTGTCTGAATCTCTATGAAGCAGAAGAGAGCTTAAAGCGTCATGCCTTCTGCCAGCTGCCCTAAGCACTTCACATTATATTACACTATGAGTACTTGAAGAGCTTACAGTATGAACAGCCCAAGCTGCCAGAGGACAATGAGCGAATGTAGACACGTCGTGGCTCAGTGCTCCTCTGAAGTGTCTAAAGAAGCCGAAAGTGAAAAAAGTGAGTTTTGCAGGGGTGAGATGCGAAAGCAAAACCAGCCGAAGATGCAGAATAAAGACACTCAGAGCTAATGAATATGATGCGCTCACTCTGACTCGTGATTAAAAAGTTCCACTATTCGTCCTTTTAGTAAACAAGACATTTTCACGGTGTGTTAAAATTTACTTTCAAATTAGACATGACTGTGAGCATGTGGTATAAGATTAAGGCTATTTGCCTTGTATCACAAAGCAAGATCATATAAGAGGACATACTGTACACATTGTAAATTTTTCCTCTTTGCAAAGGACGTTTCTATAAAAGCAAAGGAGAAACTAGTGTCCAGGTTTGATTTAAAATTGAGTATTGACCAAAACATGCTATTGGTGCAAAAAAGTGTCTCACCTAGATGGAAAAGTGAATTTTCAGATAGGATCATATAACACCATTTTTCATAATACTTAATGCTTCTTATCTCCTGATCCATGCTTAGTTTTTCAGAAATATGCATACACATTTATATCTTTATCACATGAACAGAAACATGAATTTGACATGGTTACGGACACTACAGATTTTTTGCTTTTTAAGCTTTTAAGCAGCGAGGTAGCACTGAAATTTAAATGATATATGTGTGTTAACAATAATTATTGGGCAGTTTAGGAAAAAAGTTTTTAAAAAATTAAAAACTTAAAAAAAAATGTTTTTTTTTACTTAATTAAAAATGTAAATATATATATATTTTTTACTGAATAAACTACAGTTTTCTATGTTGTATGTCCACATAACATAATGTGTGTCTAATTTGGAGCATTTAAACAAAACCACTGTTTTCTATCAGTGTGGAAAAAATCTTTAATTTAAGTAAAATTTTTAATTTAAGGAAAAAAAATTTATTGGTCATATGTTTCTAGAAGCAACACCAATTTGTTTTTTATATTATTAGAATCTGAAGTGAAACAGTATAACGCCATATTTTTAGACCACATATAATCTCTTCAAAATAGCTGAAGTTAGCAGGTTGAATTTTTTAGGGAAGCAAAATCGTTCACTTTAATGGTGCGTAAACTTCAGAAGTAGCTTTTTTGGCACACACATTTTCTGCATTTTATATATATATATATATATATATATATATATATAAAATAAAAAAATATTAGCAGGTTACATTATGACCTGCTAATATTAATATTCTGACTGCATCACTCTTTATTATTGTGTAGATTTTTACTATTTCTGAAGATTATTTCATTGTAGTGATTTTGTTAATTTTTACACGTTAAGCAGAAGCATTAGTAACCTTCCAGCACTGATTATTTTAATGAATTCAGTAATGTCTTTTAATTGATTAATACATTTTAAACAGATCATCAGAATTTCAGCTGTTTTTTTTTTGTTTGTTTTATGTCTTTTATTCCCATGTGTTAATTAGAATGGCATATTCATGTTACTGTATGCATCTGATTATAAATGGTGGAAGGTGCAATGAAGCAGCTTGAGGGATAGAATATGTTAAAATATTCCTGCATTTTTAATATAATTTCTTTTCATTCCCTTTATTTTATGTGGCAAATACGTAAAAAAGGACCGTATTCTTTGACATTGCTTTTGAAATGCTTATTAGGATTTTATAGTATTTATAGTATCTACGTATTATATGATCAGATATATTACCATAAATTTTTCCAATCGTTGGAAAATCCGATCGTTGCTACGGCGTACTGAGAAAACTTTCTACCTTGATGGATTTCAAGCATTAGTGAAACTCTTGGATAAGTGCATTAGTGCAGCAGGGGATTATATAGAGAAATAAAGGGAGTTTTTGCTGTCAGGACTATTTTCTGTTATTTTGCATAACCAAAAATCCAAGTTTGAGTTTAACATCCCTCATATTTTCAAGGAATTTTGAGGATTTGTTTGTTTTTAGCTGAAGAGATTATATGAAAATTTAGGCAATTCATTTATTAATACTAAGCGTGTTTATACTCTGAGTTTTTTTATGCTGGAACTGCACTAATGCTTAATAAAGCAGCTAAGAAAAATAAATAATAAAATTAAATAGAAAAACCTTATCATATCAGATCATATAAATATTTTCACATTTTGGCGCTGTTTTAAATCTAATTAGTTGTTTTGAGATTTGTTCTTTTTTTTTTTTTTTCCTGAACATCCATTCACACACGCAGGTATACAGCTTATGACTGATATGGCAAAATATTGCTGACTCATGTGTGGGTGGAGAGGCACTGTTTTTTCACTCTGTCATCTGTTTTAGCAGATCATTCTCTCCCAGCAAGAGCATACTGACAATTTTTACTCCAGTGCAACGTGGCAAGAAATAGCTCTAGATGTTAATTTGCTCTCCACTATCTAGTTCTGCTGTGTTTGTCTGATTAATCCTTTTCATATTTGTTTGCTGCAAAACAGCAACTAATCTGCGCTGATTAGATGTTTTGCTTTAAAAAAAAAAAAAAAAAAAAACAGCAGTTGAACAAAATTCAGCTATATATTTACAAGTCTGAGTCTGATTTAAAATCGTCAGGTGGTATAATTATAACATAAGTGATTAAAACAGTGTCCCTATTTCACTCTGTCTCGATGCTGTTTTGCCCCCAGCAATATCCAGCACATTTCCATGTTTTAACTGCTTACTCTTTATATCAGGTTAAATGTTTTTCAGTCTTGTAGTCAGGTCAGGTTGTGAACATGATGTTATAATAGTTCCTAAATTTTCCATTTTGTTCACATGCTACTTGTTGTGTGTTTTTTATATGATATATCATAATTTATTATATTATCAATATATTTATATAATTTATATAATATCAATATTATTATATAATTAGTCATATTATAAGTAAAAAAAACAGAAACAATAAATTGTTGAAAATAATATATTTTATAGTATACATGACAATATTTAATAAAGATACATTCTTGCTGCTTGTACACACTCTAAGATTTCATTTATCTGCCTTTAAATTTGATCATGGCACACAATGTGCTGGACGATTCATTTATGAAAATTATTCTTCACACTCCCTGAACCATTCTATCACTTCTTTTGAGTTCTGTAATATGTCTGTGCCATCAGAGAAGAAAAACTTAAAACATAAAAGTGACCACTTGGTCATTCGGTACATTCAGGTAGTCAGCTGACTTTCTGAAGAAGGGAATTACCCTGATGCTCCCATCACTCTGGAATAGGGTCAGTCTGGACTCACACCATATGACCTTTATACTGTATAGTAAAAAAGCCAACGTCTACTTTTTACTCTCCCTAGCAAATTGACAAGATTTGTTTTCAATTAATCTTACAAACAAGTGACTTCCTTATGACCACTCGTGTTTAGTCCCCACCCTGTTCCTATTAAACGTAGATTTTACTTATAGATTTTAACTGTCAATTTTTTTTATTATGCAACTTCATTCAACTGATCTTTATTCATGACTACATTTCTTCCACAATGTTAACGGATGAATGTTCACTGTCCTTCCAGGTTTTAATAATATGTCCGAGTCTCCTCGACCCAATTCTCCTTAGTTGCATACAGAGTAATAATTTATTATTATTATTATTTATAGAATAAAAATGTCTCAAGATATATA
>JAAGKR010003862.1:57112-68599 GCA_011419295.1 Clarias macrocephalus
TATATATATATATATATATATATATATATATCTTGAGACATTTTATATATATCTTGAGACATTTTTATTCTATAAATAATAATAATAATAAAATTATTACTCTGTATGCAACAGAATAATAATTAAAATGCACTAATTGTTAAAATAAATGCACTATAAAATAAAATGCACTAACTGTTTTCGGTATTAGAAAAGTGCACACACCTGATCTCTAATGCAAGTAGCCTACACATGACCTCTATGCACTTCCTCTAACTATCTCCTGTTTTTGCTATTAGAATGCAATCTCACTTCCTCTGGTGCTACTGTGTGGGAGAAGAAAAAGATCTCACGTATCCATATGGTGGAAAAGTATTATTACTGGAGAGTTTTCACATTTCCTGTTCTCTCTTACCTGAAGTTGAACGCATGGCGCTTCTGTTTTGCTTGGGCGTGTGGCTCAATTAAACGTCGCATTCAAACAGTGTACTATTTTGTCTCTGATTTGACTGCCACACGAGCGCTATTTTAAAATAATTGGTTTCTACGCGACGTCAGCCCGTGGAAGTTCTTGTTCTTGCTGGGCTTGTAACCATAGACACAGACACTGTAATTGTGTGTGTTAGTTTGAAACAGCAGGCCAGCATATGCGATTATTAGCCTGCCTCTCAGACCCAGGAATTCAGCAGATGCGCCCTGCTGCCTTATTAATCCATACAACATCTCCTGAAATAATAACACAAGAGCAGGGCGCTGAATATAAATACATTCACTGCTATTGCTCCGGGTGGCATGTGTGCATGAAGACTATCTTTTACAGCCTTGAACTCTTTAGTTTAGCAGATAGATGTTTAGGTGTCTGCTCCATCTATCAAAATGTCAGAGAAACATCTCTAAAATGTTCCAGCCATCATTCTTGAAATAGAGATGGATACAGCACCCGGAACAGGTTCTTACAGAAAAAGCATGCATTCAACTTCAAATAAACACTATAGTAACTCCACATCCAGTAAACATCTTTCTTTGGAAACATCTCCAAAGGAAACATCAGGAAAAACTCCAGAGTGGTAAAATTTCTGCCCTGGTATATGAGCAGTGGTGAAGAAAAAAAGAGTTCCCGCAGTTCTTATGAATACTGAAACCGACTGTGGGTTAACAAAATTTTTTTTTAAATTAATTAATTAATTACTCCTTCTGTAGACTGCATTGGAGGGCTAGGTGAGGACTGAAAGAAAAGGTGAGTTATTCTCAGTGGAATGCAAAAAAAAAAAAAACCCTCAAAGACAAAAACAACATGTGACTCTGAGGATTGAAAAGCAAAATCCATAAGGGCTTTAAGACTTTAACCGAGCTCAGATTTCTTTTCAAACGTGTAATGTTAGATTAAAGAAATACGGCCTATTCAACAAGGTAGAACCTGTTTTGGAACGAAAAAGCTTTTGATCCTTTCTTAAGAGTGCTAAAAAAATCTAATCAGTGTGCTACCACAAGAAATACAAATTATTACCTAATTTGAGACTGGGAAACAAGGGAGCAAATATGCGATCTTCTTTCTTCATTGTCGAGCCCAACTTAAAGCTCAGAGCATTTTACACAGGTTCTTTGTTTTGCTGGGTTTTTCTTTTTAATATATATAAGGCTCAGGATTGCGCAGTATATAATGACATTAATACTGTATGATGAACTGAATTTGACTTCATTGTAATCAATTATTCAAACAATGTAAAAACTGGTCACATGGGCAAAAACAAAACAAAACAAAACACAGATACACATGATCACATGTTTTTTTGCTTGTTTTTGGTTGTTTCTATGACCAAATAAATTATAATGTGCTCATTTTGAGATTTATTTTCTTTGCGACATCATTCCCTTACAAGTGCAAAAAAGGTACACATATAAAAGGAATGACTGTTGTACCTGATTTATCTGGAAACCTAAATGCACAGTTTGAAATCTGAAGCCGCCCCATTAACACACATTTTGAAGGCAAACCTCTTGCAATAAATGATATTTCAGAATTTCATTCCCTTATTCCTATAGAAACATTACTGATAATATACTGTATAATTAAATTATTAGTAGAAAAGAAATGACATGTTTTCTTTTAGAATTTACTCACTCACCTATCATCTATACCGCTTTATCCTGTATACAGGGTCACGGAGCATCTGGAGCCTATCACAGGAGACTTAGGGCATGAGGTGGGGTTTACCCTGGAAAGGACACACACATGCTTATTCACACACATCGGGAAATTTGAGAACACAAATTACCAATAACCTGCATGTCTTTGGACTGTGGGTGGAAACTCACCAAGCACGGGGAGAACATGCAAACTCTGTGCATGCAGACCCAAGGTGGGAATCAAACCTGTACCCTGGTTGTGCAGGGCAATAGTGCTAACCACTAAGCCACTGTGCCGCCTTCTAGAATTTAGTGGCAAATATTGGTCTCTCTCTCTCTCTCTCTCTCTCTCTCTCTCTCTCTCTCTCTCTCTCTCTCTCTCTCTCTCTCTCTCTCTCTCTCTCTCTCTCATTATAATATGGTGCTTTTTAAATTTATATCACATATTATTTCTTTATAGGAGTTTAAGTGATCTGCGTTTACAATCTTTCTTCGAGGGTTTTTAAGTCGTATCGTACATATGACAGTGGTACACGTGAATGACACGTGAATGTGTATTCCTAATTCATATTGGCCAAAACTTTAGATTTAGTTGACTCTTATTGTAAGTACCCTTAATGAGTTATGGTACTGTCTGAGTGTTGACTTGTACTTTTGCATTTCCTGTAAAAGCAGGGCAGACGTTCAGCGACTCAGCAAGCTCAGCGTGGCGTGGCAGAGCATCCGTCACTCTCATGCCAGAGACAGCATCCTGCTGTCTTTTTGACTCCCGGCTGATGATCTCCCACTGTGCAAATGCAGAGAGCAGCCGAATTAAATCTGACATATTTCCACTGCTACAAGCACCTTTCGCATCACTGATATTATGTGAATATAAAACAGAAACCATTGAATCAATGCCAATTTCAAAAATGATGACATCTCCTCCCTTATTGCCTATTAACCTGGATTTGAATACATGTGTAATTGTGTAATTTGAAAATGTAAACTATCTTTTGTTAGATTGTATATTCATTTTGCATGAGTGCTAAAAATGGCAGAATACTGGCAAATTCTGACACAGAAGGAGTACAGCAAATCCTAAACTGTGTTTGGCACCCAGATGTAATCTAGTGAAATGAAAGATAGTAACTTTCATCCATCAATCCATCCATTCACTCATTCATCCATCCATTCATCCATCCATCTATCCACCCACTCATTCATCCATTCACTCATTCATCCATTTATCTATTTATTTATTCATCCATCTACTCATCCATCCATCCATCCATCCATCCATCCATCCATTCATTTATCCATCCATCCACTCATTCATTAATTAATTAATTCATCCACCCATTCATTTATCCGATCATTCATCCATCCATTCATTTATCCATCCATCCACACATCCATCCATCCATCCATCCATTCATTTATCCATCCATCCGTCCATCCATCCATCCATCCATCCATCCACTCATTCATCCATTCACTCATTCATTAATTCCTTCATTCATCCATCCATTCATTTATTCATCTATCCATCCATCCATCCATCTATCTATTTATCCAATCGTTCATCCATCCATTCATTTATTAATCCATTTATCCATCCATCCATCCATCCATTTATCCACTCATTCAGCCATTCATCCATCCATTCATTCATTTATTCATCCATCCATCCATTCATCCATCCATTCATTTATCCATCCATCCATTGATCCACTCATTCATCCATCCATCCATCCATCCATCCATCCATTTATTCATTCATTCAGAACAGTGCCTTTTCTTGAAAAAGTTGGCAGGAATACAGATCACAGTGGATGATGCACACTCATATATACACATATTTTTTGGAGTTGTCGATTCACCTCCCTGTAAAGAAACCAGAGACGAAACTGGATAATCTGGAGAAAACCTACAAAAACAATGGGGAGAAGAAACAACATACAAAAAAGTCAGCCTGAGTTCAGGATCAAAGCAGGAACCCTGGAGCTGTAGAAACAGATCACGTATTAAATTGTTAATGAACTAACTTAATGTACTTGGGTTATTTGCAAATACCAAACCAATAACTAGATATCGGCAACATGTTAATGTAGATGTTATCACTGTGGCCTTGCACCTACCACCTACAGATTCCTGCATCCGGTCTGTCTTCGTAGAGTTTGCATGTTCTCCCTGTGCTTGGTGGGTTTCCTCCGAGTGCTCCGGTTTCCTCTCACAGTCCAAAAACATGCACATTATTCTAACTGGTGTTTGCAAATTGGCTGTAGTACAGTATGTGTCTGAGCGTGTGTGTGTGTGTGTGTGTGTGTGTGTGTGTGTGTGTGTGTGTGTATGCCTGCAACAAACTGGCACTTTGTCTAGGGAGTATCAAGCCTTGTGAGTCCCCTGGGATAGGCTCCAGAAAATCTTGTACAGCAACCCTGTACAGGATATGCAGTATAGCATGTGAGTGAGTGACTGGATATCCTTTGATACATGACAGCTACCAATTGTGACGACATGAAGACACTTCAAGACAACCAATGCATTTTTCCAAACTGTTTTTCAACATAATATACAGCAAGGGATCTATTATCATTTATCCGCCCACTTTTACATACATATACATACATATGCTCTCAGATGCCCCTCATTGTCACACTGCTAATGTCTTCTAAAGGGGAGAGAGGGGAGTGTCCCTCTGACCCAGAGAGCATGATAAATTACAGTATCGTTGACTCACAGACACAACTGGCTGTGGTATTTTCACGATTCAAACTCATGCTACTGTTAATAGGTGTTTCTGTAGGGTCCAAAATATGTATATATATATATATATATATATATATATATTTAAAACCAAATCCCTGATTTTAATGTCGAGCTCTCCAGATACTAACACAGATTAAATGCTACTATTTCCATATTAAACGCACCGTGCTCTCCTAACTCCTAAATTCCAAATCTGTACCTCTACTGCTGTTGATTTGGAAATGAGTGATGTCAATGGTCAAGTACCTTTGGAATATTGCATTATGACGCAGATTCATATATTTCATAATAAACTATGCTACATAACTTCTCTGTCTCTGGGGCAGTTTTTATAGTGTCCATATCTTTAACCCCTAAACTTAAATTTAGAGGGCAGCTGCGCTATCTAATCTTGAGACACACTTAAAATACCCCAGGGCTAAGCGGAGAAGTGACACCAGCATCTCCTCGTGAGATTCCACTGAAATGGAAATATGGAAGCGCGTAGAGACGAGGATGGCATCTTCAGACAAGCAGACTATTTAAAGAGTGGCGTGTGTTACTCCAGCCTGGGTGACGGATGTTTTCACAGTTTCCAGTGGGTGGAGAAACGACGTCAGAACGGCAACAGAATGAGAGCGACTTTGCCAGCATTGGCAATGGCATTATATCATGACTAAAAAGCATTAAAGAACTTAATGCATTGCTGTGTAATTACCTAAGGTCTATTTACTCTAATCAGCCCTCTGACAGGAATTAGAGATGAGGAGAGAGATGTAATGTTAGGTGGCGAGTAAAGATATACAGTACAATGATGTATGAGAACATCCTTTTTCCAGTTCTGTGTGAACTAATATTTCTCTCTACACTTAGAGGATGGCTGAGAAATATTCATTCACCTTGCTCGGTGCTGACAGGCTCATATAAATTACCAGCTCAGTTCACAAAGCTGATGCCGCAGGTACCAGACAGCCAGGAATTTAATCCGAAAGTGCTAGAAAGGGACGAGAAGAGATGGACTACTGGTGGAGGAGAAGATCAATAAGGAAAAGGTCACATGAAGTAGCTGAACTGGTGTGGAGACGAGTTCTGCTTTTAAACAGACTGCCAAGATGCTTCCAGGGAACATAATGTACAGTGTCTTTACCAGAAGAAATATAATAGGCATGGCATTATTCACTCAAGTCAAGGGTTTTTTTTATTTTTATTTTATTATTATTTTTTTAATATAACTATTCACTTTTCATTCTGGCTCATCATCTTGTCCGCTTCCTCTTCCCGGTTGCCAGATCTTCTTTTTCATACTGTTTTCACTCCCCAAGCATAATTCTAGACTGATGTATGTCTACAAACAGCTCGTTTCTGTGGGAGGCTCTGACAGAAATCACAGCTGTCCTTCTGAAATCTGTATTTCCAGTTACAAGTGGAGGAGGCACAGCTTTCTGTCAGGACAGAACGGATAAAGCTGATGTGTCCAGAGGCGGAGTTGGTTATAATGAGAGTACCTGGACCAGGAGAGACTTATGTGCACTAAAGCTGATGCGGCTAGGGAGTAGGTGGCTGGGAGATATCCGGCTCTCTTTTCTGTCGTTAACTTCACCCACTCATCACATGACTGGATATTAGATAATAAGGTTTCAGATTCTTGTGCTTGGCTAGTAGCTTTTCTTCTACCTCAGTGGAACTGGGTGCATTTCGATTTGGAGCGAGACACCGGTCAGTACCGCGTTGGTTTGATGCAAAATATAGTGAGGAAGAGGTGTGATCAGGGAGCAACAGTAAAAACAATAATGTGACTTAATATACAAATAGAGGCTTGATGATGTCAGTTAATAACATTTAATCTAGCAGAACAGCATTAAAATAATGAGGACACCACAGGGTTTCTGAATATGTAAATTAGCATCCGGCGCTCTGTGGTGCAGCGATGCGCCAATATTAACAATGACGTTTTTTTTTTTTTTTTTAATTCATGATCAGTTACATAGTTAAATAGGCTCATTTAATATTGTTAAATGTCCTTACTTTTAAACACAGCACATTATGGTTTAAAAAAAAAAAAAGAAAAGCCAAATATGCCCATATTTATAAAATAAATAAAAAAAGATGGTAAACCTTACATGATAAAACATCAAAGAACTACAGAGTGGTATTAAGGCTCTGAGTTAATGACCAGAAGGTGAGTCCATGCCCTACAAAGATGCTGCTGTCAGGCCCTTGAACATGGCTCTTAACCGTGTCTGCTCCAGGGGCACTGTATCACGACTGCTCTGACCATACTTGGGATTTGCAAAAAAAAAAAAGAATGTCACTCTGCTGTAATGTATATTTGACAAATAAAGGCATCTTCCTAACAATTTGAAATTTTGACGTACTGTATATGGTGACATAACAACAGAATGGCTAACGTGACCCTGCCATTCTCCTCTAAATCTACTGTGAGGACTAGAAGGCATCAAAAGTACATCCATTAAAAAAAAAAGAAGAAATAAATACAAATAAAAATCACTGATTTGCTACATTGGGTCCGTTTCCCAAGCCATGCTGCATTTTTGTCTACTTTTGCTAGCTGTTTTCAATAGAATTAGCTATGCTAGCAATACTCTTGCTAGCACTACTCTTAGCTAGGGCTTAGCACAGATCTTTATTTTAACCTGGAGTTTGCTTACACTCAGTCTACCACGGTCTAAATCAATCTTGTCACCTTGGCAGAAAATGAAATTACCGCAGTAATTTAACACGAAAATGTGTGGTGGTAAACGGTGTTGGTGGCTAGACTGGCTAGCGGTAGATTTCTGGCATGCCATTTGTAAGGCCTGGGTTCGCTTTCCACCCAGTATCCAAACCCCACCTAGACTGGATGCAGTCTAGGTCTCAAGATCAGATATAATGGGAGCGTTGTGTCAGGAAGGGCAACCGCCATAAAACCTTTGCCAAGTTGATGTGCAGATCGGATGGTCTGCTTTGACGACCCCTTGACAGGAGCAGCCGAAAGACTAATAACAACATGTGTGATGATAAAAAAAAAAGGCAGGAATCAATCTGAATAGCTATTTCTTAGTAGCTACAGATAAATTCTTAATAGTAGGTGCTAAAATAGTAACGTTTTAAAAGTATATACTGTAAGAATTCCATTAAAAAGAACAGATATCGGGTATCATATACATTTTGTTCCATAATTATTCATCAACATTTATTTATTTCTAAATTTGATTAACTTACGAATATGACTTCTTTTTTTCATTATTCTGTGCCAAACACACTGAGGCTGTGCTCTATGCTCTCATTGTGTGCATTTTGTTTGGTCGCATGCCAAAATAGCAATGACCCCTGCAAAAGAGCTGCCTATACAGAGCACTAAAGGTCTCTAACCCTAAGTGGCTTTGAGGCCATATGGGGGTCGGGGAGAGAGAGAGTGTCCTCTCTGGGGACTGCTGGCACTTGTGTGAAGTTGTGTACACATGATAAGAGAGGGCTTGCCCCTGACTGCTGTTTGCTGTGGTGAAGGAAAAAAAAGAAGTAAAAAGGAAGCTCCAGTGCAGAGGCGTCAAGTGAAGTGACAGAAGTGGGCTTTTATGGAGGTCAGGGATCAGTGCTTTTAAAATCCAAGCATCAAAGCCTTTCTATCATTGCACGGCTCTAATCGAACACACATGTTGTCCATATGGAGCGGTTGCTTTAATGGGCCATATTGGTTTAAAGGAGTGAGCTGGATTTGGTTATATTATAGTGTGTAAATTATTGGTTGGAAAAAAATGATGTTTTTTGATATTTAGAAGGGTTTCCTTATGCACCTGTAAAAAGAAAAATATATATATAATAAAATATCCATAAAAGGAGGACAAATATTTGGAGGACAAAACGTTATACAGTGGTGTAATCTATAGGAAATGTCGTTTCCGAACCTGCCTGTCTCTCTGGACTTTCCTGCCAAACGACATTAAGATGTTCTCCACAGCAGAGTAACCTCATCACACCGGGGAGCATCACGAGAATTGTTAGGATTCTGAAAGCCTCGTTTCTCTGCCTGTTTTGCATTGTGACAGATTTGCACATCCAGCTACCCAACTCCAACAGCAGATAAGCACTGAACATTACTCAAGCATACTGTTCTGTAGGAACTATTATATAGGCAGTTTATTTGGTTTATACTTCACAGGTGAAAAGGATTCAAGCTCAGAAAAAAAAAACAATAAATTAAAAATCTTACAAGTTTTACAGATCCCACTCAATTCTGGCAAGAGTGGAGGCTGCATGAATAACAGGTTTTAAAAGTAACCTTGGGCAATAACACGCTGCCTTGCACTGAGCCAGATAATTGGAATGAGAAAAATAAAGAAGCTAGGAGCCATGACGAGCCACTGTTAAAATATCTGAAAAAACACTGTTGGCAAAATTTTTCTTAGTGTTCAATAATATAACAACTGTTTTGTCTTTAAGAATTGCGATTTTTCACATAGATTACACCTGTAGGTTACCATGTACCATGTTAGGCTAATTGGCGTTCCCAAATTGCCCGTAGTGTGTGAATGAGTGAGTGTATGTGTGTGTGTCTGTGCCCTGCAATGGATTGGCACCCTGTCCAGGGTGTACCCTGCCATGTGCCCTAAGTCTCCTGGGATAGGTTCCAGGCCCCCGTGACCCTGAATACAGGATTAAGCGATATAGATGATGAGTGAGTGAGTGAGAGTGGAAGGAACGGTAGTGCAGCCGGTGCCATAGCTGCCCCTCAGTTCCAAGGTCCACGGTTCGATCTGTGTGGAGTGTTCTCTCCATGTCATAGTAGGTTCTCCATGTAGGTGGGTTAGCAAAGATAAATCACCTCGAGGTATGAATGCGTGTGCATTGAGTCTCATCCGGCGTATACAGCTTCCAAAGACTCATTGTTTCTAGGATTGGCTTTGCATCCATCACAGCCATGACCGGAGTAAAACAGGTACTGAGTGAGCGTATGCATGAATGCATGAGTGAATGAGAGTAATGTGTGCATTTGAAAGTGCTGAAATGCTGAAGTGAACTAATTCATTATGCTTTATTTTAGATGAATAGTTCAGTAATTTGAGGATGCACTCTTTCTCTTTGTGCCATTTATTCGTACTTTCGGCTTACTCATGTTTCAGTTCAATGCTTTCATATTTCCAGATATGTTTAAAAAATCACAGCCACAAAAGAGGCAAAGAACAGACATTATAAGCAGCGGATGAAAACATACTTCCATACTACTGAAAATTATATACAGTAGATGGATAATAGGTTGAGCTTATTTGCTTAAGGACCTGCTATACAACAAATCCGTAGTAATGATTTTTTTTGTGTTCTTCCTAAACCTCAGAAACAGCATGAGGAGCTTGAGCATATCCTGCCTTCCCGTAACTTAAAATAAGAATATATTAATACCACATTATACCACGGTGCAGTACAAACGCTGTCTCCCTCCCGTTCCCTTCTTCTCTCCTTTCTCTCTCTCTCTCTCTCTCTCTCTCTCTGTCAACTGCATAGACAAACACATGCACTAGGCCCAAAATAACCGAGCTATTTTGAAGACTGCATGCAAAGAGATAGAGAGAAAAATAAAATTCCTGCATGGCAGCAAGGAGGTGTAACAGTAGAATTAGTTGAACAGCACTGAAGATTTAGCTTGGCTTGGATTCCCCTAAATGACATTATACACCCAATCCTTAAATCCTGTTCTCTCTGCGGAGTGAATCACTCTTAATAGGAGGAACTTAAGGTTTCAGGTTCTCCCTCCCTCACACAGTCACTAAGTGATTTTGAACACCAGAAACATCTCTTTGAAGTTCAGACGCTAGGGAAAGTCAGCTGCATGAGCTGGGTGTGAGCTGTTACTTTTTCTTGTTATTATTATTTTATTAGATTTTTTTTATTATATATATATATATATATATATATATATTTTTTTTTTTTTTTTTTACCATAAACACATATTAATGGAGAAGTTCATAGAAAATAAATATTAAAAGTTGAAACAGTATATTCAGTAAACAAAATAGGCTATACAACCATGTCAACTTCCTCCAGTCGCACCTGTGTCCTCTGTCTGAATCTTCATGCAGATGCAAGCCTGGCTGGATGTATACCATTTCTGTTCAAGTATTTCTGTTCTGTCTAACATTGTCCTGTCCTTTTCTACGGAGTAGCGACAATGAGCTCGCTATTCAGTAAGAATATGAGGAGGGCTTACACACTTTCCAAGCCAGTTCATGTATTGCCAGAGGGAAACAAATGCCCTTTGTGTTAAGTTCTATCCACTTACCGAAGACAGGCCCAGAACTGTCTGTATATTGTAGGCCTACATCGGTGTATTTATTCCAGGCCCTGTGTATTTATTCAAGGACAGATTCTTTAAATTTATGCGACAAATAAAGCCATGTTTTAGGTAATATTATATATTATTTCCAGCTGATTTATCTTTATGGAAATGTAGTTTGTGTAGGCATCATATTAGCATAATGAACCCCATTCATTTAAATAGATGTTTGGTGACATCTACATTATTACTAACTAAACTTTGGTGACAAACGTTAGTAAAAATCTATTTAAACACTGTTTTAAAATGAAAAACGCTATAAAAGATCAACGATTAGAAGCATGGCACATATATGAATAGTTCAGGGATATCACATGTCCCTG
>JAAGKR010003863.1:0-68590 GCA_011419295.1 Clarias macrocephalus
TATATATACACACACATACATACAGTGTGTGCATATATATATATATATATATATATATATATATATATACACATACATACACACATATACTGTATGTATAATATATATATATATAATTATACATACAGTATATGTGTGTGTGTGTGTGTGTATATATATATATGGTCAAAAGTGTGTGTGCCTTACAAAAGTATTCATGCACACAATGCTTTACAGATGTATTTATACTCCTTGAATTTTTTTTTTTACATTTTTCATGTTACTACCACAAACATAAATGTATTTTGCTGGGATTTTATCTCATAGACTAACACAGTGACACATAAATCTGAAAGGTGTGTTTGTAAGAGTAGTCGTGAAACATCGGCATACAAATATAATCCATTCTGGAGCCGAGTGCTTAAGGTGAAATTTTTTCTATATAGCAAGATGCATTTTCCCATAGGAAATAATGTAAATGCAAATAATCTGTTCCAAATTTCCAACACTATAATATCTTTGCATATAAAAAGAATCAAAACCAAAAAGACCTTAATTTATGATTCCGCTTGGCACCGGTGCTTTTTTGTTTGTTTGTTTGTTTGTTTTTTTAGCAAAACTGAAAGTGGCTCACTTTTCCTTGCTTACTTTCTTGGGTCTCGTGGTGTTTTCACTAAATCTTGCACAAAATGCCAAAAAAAAAAGCCCTCAGTTAAGTCCATATGCCTTTGTATGCTAATACAAATTTCGGTGAAAATTCATTTGGGAGTGCCGAGGTTTCATTGTATTTTAAAATTGTGATTAGTCATGATCAATCGATTGACAGCGTGTGTGTGTGTGTACATGCATACATGCTTGCATGCATGCACGCATGCACACACACATTGTTAAAGTATTTGCCCCTTCCTGAATTAAATGTTTTTGCATGTATGTCACACTTAAATTATTTTTTTTAAGTTTATTTTTTTATCTAAGTCATCTATGATGATTCATACAGGACAATCACTCAACTGGCTGGATAAAACATTTTAGTTTTAATGAAATTTTTGCGGTACTTTTTAGATTATTGCAGTACAATTTTAGATATCTGCCTGAAGTTTAATCGGCACCAGAAATAAGTGCCGATTAAATTATAATAAGTAAAATAATAATAGTAAATCTAATTGAGAAAAAGCTGTTGATGTTATGAACAGTTGTGTGCCTGATTTAATAATCTACTTTAAAATAAGGCACTTATAAGTTACTTGCTAAATATAAATGAACACCTGCACCAATAGATATGAATAAGAAAATCTAAACTGAATATTTTTACTGCCATTAATTTTTTTTTACTGCCATAAATTTTTTTTTTTTTTTTGCCATTAATATTTTAACTTTTCATTTTAAGTGGTATGAGTGAATTTTAATGCGCGGGAGTCATTTTAAGATAAACTTTTATCTTCATTTGATCTACGTTTTTAATTTCTTATCTGTAATTCACTCTCCAAATACTGAACAGGGAGTGTATTTGACCGAC
Organism: Clarias macrocephalus; assembly: GCA_011419295.1. Lineage (NCBI taxonomy): Eukaryota > Metazoa > Chordata > Actinopteri > Siluriformes > Clariidae > Clarias > Clarias macrocephalus. Next base: position 1,496 of record JAAGKR010003863.1, read on the forward strand.
AATGAAAAAAGTACAACTTGGCATAAACAAGACGAAAACATAAATTTTATTATATCCTCTTTTTCCTATTGATTGTAATAAGATAAAATGACCGATTCAAAACCTTGTCGTGAACTAGGCAAATTTTGTACAATTTTCTAATATTCCTCATACCATATTATAATGTCACATCAAACTAAATTTTGTCAAGTTACAGTTAAAAAAAAAAAGTTCATCTTTGTTGCAGGCAAATATAGGAACAATGGGTCTCAACCTGAAATGATGACTGATTAATTTAATTAAACTTATTTTTAGGTTTAATTTTAGATATTTCTACAAAATCTTTTCTCGTCAATGACCGGTACTTCATCTAGTTTTTATTAAATAAATAATGCCATGGGGATAAAAGTTAAATATTTGTCTGACGTTGTATTGGCCTAATAGTGAGACCCACTACAATCTGATTACTGTTTACACAAAAGGACAATAAATCAAAAGAAGGGTGTTTGTGTGTGTTTGTGCATGCGTTTGTTTTGTGTGTGCGCGCGCGCGCACGTTTGTGTAATTTTGTTTCTGTCCACTTTAGAGTATGAAAATTCACTTTTTGTCCTTTTGTGTATTATAACAGCATTGCTTCTGTGTTAAGGGGCTCATTTTTTTTGCCCACATTATAACCCCAATATCTTCTTCACTTCAGGCTCTCATTTCACTGCTGACATCTCAAGTTGGTGATATGCTTAAAGAGACAGATTCTTACTAGCCAGATAAAATGGCTCTTTGCATAGTATGTATTTGTATACTCATGTCTACTTTATTTGTTAGAAAGTTTATCAACATCATATCATTCTTGCCGTCTCATTTAATGTATGATGAACGTATGGCTGTAACATGATATCCATATTTGAGATTTTTCCTTCCTGGTCATTCTCGGTTATGTGTGGTTCTTATCTGTATTCAGTCACTATGGAGACTTTGTTGAACCATATAATTATTAATCACCCTCCACAAGGCAACAGAATAATACTAGCTTCACTCTCTCTAAAACTTCTCTAAAATATTACTTGTAACACCTTAGTTTTTAAACAACAGGATGGAATATGCTTACTGCTGTTTAGTTTTAGCATGTTTACATAGACATGTTGATCCTTGAACTTAAAATAGAGAATCTTTATGCCCCCTTGTGGTTCTGTGGCAAGAATTAAACATAGCTATCTTTGGAGCACATGTGTATTTTTATTTTTACATACCTACTATCTAATTTATGCAGCCCCTGGAGAATATATGAAATCACACCACCTGGGTGTGTGTGTGTGTTATAATATATAATAATACATACACACATATAATATATGATCATATATATTAATATATAATAATCATATATTATATGTGTGTATGTATTATTATTTGCAATTATTATCAAAAGTATTATCATGAAAGTATTTAAGTATTATCTGAAACATAAAAAGAAACAAGTGAAGTAGAGAGATTTTGGTCAAGAGTGGGTTAATGTCCCCTGGCTTTGTTGTTCCTCCCACTGCATTCTCTCTCATACTTGCACATGCTCACACAGACCATTCTCTTTTACACTCTTTTGACTGGCTTTGACACCTTGGGGACAGGCAGGTGTGAATAAAAAAAACTGGAATACATTTTAGACATACATGCCCAAATTAATGTGAGTAAAATTTTCATCTTCCTTGAAGTTATCGTATGTTTTGTGATGTAGCTTGTATGCTCTCTCATTTCTGTGTATGACATGATTCACTGGGCTGCTACTAAAACAGCTTTTGTCATTCATCATCTGTTGTCATCTGTTTTTGTTTTTTTGTTTTTTTTTGAAGAAAGAAAGACAGGCCTTTTCCTGATTATAATATTCTTCTTGAATAAACATCTGTGTAGAAGATGTTGACTATCACTAAGTCATAACTTCTATTTTTAACTGCCATTTTGACCTCTCCTAATAAAAGCTCAGCCTGTTCTGCTGACCTAAACAGGGACTTTATCTGTCCTGTTTTATGAATAGCACAGTTTCAAAGTGCAACCCTGCCCTCAGCTTATTTGTACTTTCATGTGATGACTTGAACTTACTTGTCGGTAATCTCTGCCACCACACCTCCAGATATGGGCCAGCATTTCATATCTGCTCTTTTGGTATTTGCACTCATAAAATTTGAGTAACAGTGGCACAAGCTCCTATTTCTGAGGCCCAGGTTAGCATATAGCTGTCATATAAACCTTCACAGTTGCAGACTTTAGTCAACCAAGTTGTCAGTCTTTAACATGTCTGATCCCCCGCCCCCCTCCCCCCAGTATGGTATGTCAGAGCTAAAAGCTATTATAGGCTGTGGCAGGGTCTACCAGTGGCAGGGTCAATGATGAGTGGAAAAGAAAAAAAGACTAATGATCCAAGATTTATTTCTCTCTCTCCTTCTCTCTCTATCTGTATACACAGATACACATATATATATATACCACCCCCCTTTCTGACTGGCTGAAACATCCGATTAATGTCACAGAATCACTGATTGACTAACCAAGTTCTTCTTGTGGTGTTGATGGGCACTTCCGTTCTAAGGCGATTAGGCTATGTGACAATGGAAATAACCTTTATAGCACTAATGTACAGTGTACCAACACGGTCATATTGGCTTTCTTTCTAGTTTCCACTGGAGTAAATTACTAATTATCTATTTGTTTTGTGATAATGCAGTGCCTTTTGATATTGTATTGCATAATATAAATGATTCTTAGTTAATGTTGCATGTTATCGAATATGAGCAAAAGGATGCTCTGGTTAAAAACATTGAGAAACAGAAAGCGGTAAAATAATTGTTTAAGGTAAAATATATTTTTATAATTGTTGGAAGAATTTAAATTGAATCAATTAATTATATGGTCCTGGTATACTGTGTGTGCCAAAGACGTCTTCAAAAAATCTGCCCTGCCCTGAATGCACATTCAGTAGGCAGTGATTATGTACTTACATTATTTCTCTCTGACCACTCTGGGATCTTCACACCCTACCTCAGGAGAAAACTAGTAACCATGTTGTCTTTGGCCGTTTATTTTTTTTGTTTTGTGGTATCAGAGAACATATCAGTCATTGTAACAAACGTAATCAACCGTATATTATTTGATTTAATGCTGTTCCCCTTCCTCAACATAAAATGGTTACATTAAATGTGACAAGCACAAGATTACCAATTTAGTTATGCAGGAAAAGAATATTGTTTCATGTGGGATTCTTGATTAGATGCAGTATAACACATTGCAGTGGTGTATAACACGTCCCTCAGGTCTGAAATATACTTGCAGTGGTAGCCAGTGAACTGGGCCAGCGTTACCTGCCAGCGCAGAAGTGATCTACTACATCAAACAAACAACAAATACACTAACACATTTTTATTTATTTATTTGATATTTCTATTAGTTTCACATTTCAGATATCCAAACAACTAACCCTAACTTCCATCTACCTGTATGTAGAGAATAAGGTGAAGTAAAATAGTTAAGAACTAAATACACTTTGGTGTACAAAGATGACACTCTTTGTCAGTGCATGTAGCCCTTAAAAAACAGAGAATTTTTACGTTTTTTTTTTTTTTTTGTATTACTATTAGGGCTGAAACGATTCCTCGAGTAATTCGATTACAAAAAATGATCGAGGCAAAATCTTCTGCCTCGAAGCTTCGTTTAATTCATTTTAAAAGCTTGAGTTATGTTTTTGCGCAATTATTTGTTGACCGCACGCTTTTGACACAGCGCGCTTCCGGGTGCAAGCCACCAGTAAGCACCAAAGAAGAAGAAGCGCTTACGTCACCCACAAAGCGGAAGGAGACGCAAACAGTTAGCTGTGTGTTTGAGGGAGCGTTTTGTTGCGGGCTGCAAAATGGAAGGGAGCGATAAAAATATCAGCGATGCCAAGAAAAGAAGAAAGCAGAAATTATCAGCAAAGGCTTATGTTATGTCTGAGATGTAGATTTTGAAACTGTTAGTTGCACAACTTTAGTGTTTTTGTATAATAATTTATCTTAATGTGTGCCTTAGTTTTTTATCCTTAAAGTCATTTGAAAAACTTTTTTTTTACATTCGAGAAAATGATTTAAAATAAGAATGTATGGTGCTGTAATGTACGTCAACTTTAATACCCGTATCTCACCTACGCGGTTTCGCGCGGTGGCCGGAAGTACGATTCTTCATGATTCACCGCGAGTTTTGGCGTTGCGATTTCGTTTCCATCTTTCTGCGCGAAAAATTAAATGTTTAAGCTGCCTTAAAAACATGTTTAAACATGTTTAATTTTTTTGGCGGACCTTGCAGAACTTTGCGTCACGTCGGCGGGCAGTCGCGGCGGCTCACGGTGCCTAACAACCGCATCTCACTGCGAGTCAAACCGCATAGGTGAGAGAGGGGTATAAGGTATTCCATTCCATTGTGAATAATGACAATGTTTATTTTTGATAAAATGCTGTATGCATTTAAAAAATAAAAGTAGATTTTTCTAAAATCATTTTAGAAAAAAGCATTTTAATTACAATGCTTAAATAAATATATGTAGGGGCTGGGATTATGCAATTATGCAATATAGGGATTCATTATGCAATATAGAGTGAAATAGCACAGATTCAGAAGGTGGCATGTGTTTCTGGTTGGTTTAGGTTGTTTCATAATAATATGCGCATTTTGTGAGGTCAACATTGTTGTGAAGTTATTCCCATATTTTGGGAGCAGTAACATATTAAATTGTTTCTCAGTTTTAAAACAACCATGACAGAATTAAAATGTGTGATGTTTCATTTTACTATTACTGTCAGTACACACTAGAAAAGAGCTACTGTCTTTACCTTGTATGAAGTGATCACCCTAGCGTCACTAATGGCTTCCACACAAATTCTACATTTCTCCCTTTTTCTCTGTGCAAGCTTGATGCTAGCTCACTTTGTGGAATGACCCTCAGGTAACTTCATTTAACACAAATTGGCAATAGAAGTAAAAAAAAAAAAAAAAAAAGGTAATGAGTATGTACTTATTTAGATAGCTTTAGGGGAAAATGGCAAAAAATAATGTTATGCACAAAAATAAGGAACTGTAATTTTATGCAGCCTTGACCAGTGACATGTAACAGCCCCTCTTCCTGATGTAGCTGAAAACAATATTACATGCATTTTTTTTTTTATGAGATGGGATGGCTGTTTCAGCTTCTAATCATTTTCTAAGGGTTTCTTCGATTTCTTCCCACCTTCCAAGACATGCTAATAGGTGGATAAAATTCACCCAAAGAGTGTAATTGTGTATTTGTTTGTGGTTATGGTGTCCTATGATGAGATGTAGTGCTAGTTTCTCCCATTGATTATGTTGATGCATGTCTTTGGCTTTCCAGCAATTACACTTGCCCAGGATGTGCTATAATGACTAGTATAATAATGACTATAGTTACAGTATAGTGATATTTTTTCACAATTTGTGCTTTTATTTAATTTAGCAAATGATCATATTTTTTTCCCCACAGACGCGTTGCTGGCAGACCTGGAGTCATCCACTGCTCATATCTCAAAGTGTCCAGTGTTTCTTCCAGACGAGACACCCTACTCTTTTCCCAGTAGTGGAAGCCTGCTACAGGATGACACTTGTGCTCCTCCCGTGCCCCCTTCTCCATCTTCAGGGCCTTTGAACGGGTCTCTACAAAAACAAGCTGACTCCCAACACTCCTCACAACAGGTTAGGTGTAAAAAAATTATTTGTTGTTTTTGCTCACTATCTGTTTTAATCAAAACCCAGGAAGGGCAGACTAGTTACAAACCACTTCGCTGTGTGTAGCCAGTACCCATTACATCTCAACATTTTTGTTAGGGCTCTAGAAAATGCTTTCCTATTAAAGTAAAGCGTTTATTCCTGTTATGAGATTGCACTGCAACATCTATCCATGGCTAAGCATCCCTGAACACATAGCTGGACTGGCACTATACTGTCATAATTACAGTATCAATAAGCTTATGCATACAAAATTAGGCAGTTAACATTCCTCAGTGTACTTGGCTCACCTGTTTGATATATTGTAATCTGTAGTTTGAAAACCTGCAGTGACTCAGTTCCACATATCTTTGAGGAACGTATCTTTTAGTCGTAAGCCTTTATTTTATATATTTATTTTTGTATATATATTTTTTTTCCCATGCATATAACAAAAATAAATATATAAAATCTTTTTTTGTGTTTATTCAGAACGCATTTTCTGTTAAGAAAATATATATATATATGTGACACCGACACACACACACACCGTGTGTGTGTGCGCGCGCATTAGTGTGTAAGGGTTAGTGTGAGTGAGCGTGAGGGAGAGAGGTGTGTGATGTGTAGATGCGTCAGTCTGTGTGTGACGAGTAAATGTACTTGTGTTTGTGTGTATGGTTTGAGTCTGTGTGTATCAACATTAGTGATGTGTGTGTTAGTGTGTGAGATGTGTTTGTGTGTTAAAACAGGGCTAATGTCAGTTTGGGCCCTAAATATTTGTTGAGTGCATTAGTGTGTGTGTGTGTGTGTGTGCGTCGTGAGAGAGTGGTGTGTGTGTGTGGTGTGTGTGCATCGTGAGAGGTGTGTGTGTCCGTGAGTGTAAACATTTGTAACATGGGTGTATGTAAATCTCTTTGGCCCAGTTTGGTAGCGATTGTATAATTTCCCTAGGAGATGTATATCAAAATCCATCGGGTGCGTTTTTGCGAACAATCCAAAATAACCAGCCTCCTGTTGAGTTTAGCCCAGGACATGTAGCGTGAAAGTTGTTCGGCTCGATGAGCTCTAAATGTGTACAGAGTTTCGTGTGCCTACGTGAAAGTGTGAATGAGCTAGGCAGCAAAATCTCGTGTGGGGGCCCCTAGGGGCCCTGCGCCACGAGACTCTCGGGCATCCTGATGGCAGCAGATTCCAACCTGTCTGCCAAGTTTCATGAGTTTTTGAGCATGTTAAGACCCCCGAAAAGTCCAAAAGGGTGGGAAAAAAAATCCTTAGGAAAGCAAGAGGGCCCTTCACACACTATGACGACATAGGGCTGATGTCATAGTGCTTGGGCCCTAACTAATACCATGCTTACGAATTATGTTGCCCAAAGGAAGCATGTAAAGAGAAAAAAGCAGTGTGCTTAAAACCAAACCCTGTGGAACACCAAACTCCACTTGAGAACATGCCGAATAGTCACCATTTAAATCTACATAGCGTATCTGATAACGATCAGTCAAATAGGATCTGAGTCAGGAGAGGGCCGTTCCCTTAATTCCTACTATATTTTCCAATCTATGAAGGAGAATTCTATGATCCATCATGTCAAAAGCTGAACAGAGGTTGAGTAACACCGGCATAGTGACACAACCCTGATCAGAGGCCAATAGGAGTTCATTTACTACTTTAACAAGTACTGTCTCTGTGCTGTGATGTGGCCTAATTCCTGACTGACACAGTTTATGCTATTTCTTTTTTTGTATTTTTATATATTATTATTTATATTTTTTATTGGTATTTAACAACAAAACAAAAACAAACAACAACAAAAAACAGAGCCAGATCAATATACAGTCAACATCCACAGCAAACATTTAAAAACAAATAATAATCTGTTAATATGAGAGTGAACATGGAAAACAAGGGCAAAACCGTCCAGTAAAAGAAAACAACATAAAAGAAAGAGTCATGATTGTTCAAGTAGATCCCACAAAGGGGCCAATATCCGCCAGAATAGATCAGATTTGTTCTGTAAATCGTAAGTAAGTTTTTCCAATGGAAGAAGATTACCCACTTGTGGCAAACACATCTTTAAAGTTGGTACACAAGATGATGACCATAAGATTAATATACATTTCTTTGCCAGGTAAGTAATGAAATTTAATAAACAATTTAAATCAGAAGGAAGATCTAGTGATATTTTACAATTTAACAGGTATATAATTGGAGACATTGTGAATTTTCTAACCAGTAGTTTCTCAACCAGATCATGCACTTCATACCAAAAAGTTTTAATTTTCTTACACTCCCAGAATAAATGCATCAATGTTCCTGTTTCTGATTTACATTTAAAACACAGCTGAGGTGCATTTTGTGTAGACGTACAGGGGTGAGATATGTTCTATATATGAATTCGAAGTTTTGCTCATGCACAGAAATTGAAGTGGATTTGTGAAAAACCTCCTCACATATAGAGAGCCATTCATCATCAGTGAATGATTGGCCCATATCCTTTTCCCAAACCTTTCTTAGAGGATTTAAAGGTGAGGAGGTTTCTGATAAAAGGGAGCCATACAGATAAGAAATCTAACCCTTCAACGCCCCTGGAAGCAAATGACGATTTTCAATATCAGACATTTCAAAACGAATTTTGCCCTGTCTCATTTCAGATTGAATAAAATGACGTAGCTGGAGAAATCGGGGTTCAAAATGATTGGGGATTGCATGGTTAAATTCCTGGGGAGGTGGAGATATTTTTTGACATCTTCCCAAGCCAAAAGGGTATTTAATAATAAATTTTCAACTACCAGCCGGATCTCCTTAAAATTATTAATAAATGGAAGAGATGTTGGAGCACATGCAAAGGATTCCATAGTGACCCACAAGGAGCCCGTATTATCTGAAAACCATCTAAGCATTTGTTTGATCTGAGCTGCCCAATAGTAAATCTGTATGTTGGGCAAAGATCCGCCTCCACACTCCTTCGGCTTGAGAAGAGAAGTGAATCTAATCCTGGGTTTTTTATTGTTCCATATAAACTTACTGATGGCTGTGTTCAGACCCTTAAAAAAGAATTCAAATAGCAGGGTATGCACTGAAATAAATAAAGTAAACGGGGAAGCACATTCATTTTAATTGTGTTAATTCTTCCAAAAAAAGAAATTGGCAAAGATGTCCACCTGTCCATATCCTGTTTAGGTTTTGTTGTTAAGGGTGAATAATTCTTGGAGAACAAATCCTTTAGGTCAGGGGTTATGTGTATGCCCAAATAAAGAAACCCAGAGTCAGTGATGTGAAAGGGACACTGTAATTTAACATTCTGTGGGGCATTTAAAAACATGGCTTGGGATTTCCCTAAGTTTATTTTGTATCCACTACACTGGCTATACTGATTAATTATCTCTAATACACAAGGAATTGATGACTGTGGCTGCCTCAGGTAAAGAAGGACGTCATCTGCATATAATGATATGCGGTGTTCCATCCCACCTGCCTCCACGCCCCCGGACGCCTCTATGCATGCGAATAGCTTCTGCCAAGGGTTCGATGAACAAGGCAAACAGGAGTGGCGACAGGGGGCATCCCTGACGGCAGCTTCTATGAATTGAAAATTTCCCTGATAATAAACTATTAGTATTAACCACAGCTGTTGGATCAAAGTAAAGAAGTTTAACTAGTCTGATATAGTTAGAGCCCAAATTGAATTTGTCCAATATTTTAAACAAAAACCTCCACTTGACCCTATCAAACGCTTTTTCTGCATCTAGAGATATTATAGCAGCCGGGTCACCATCTGTCTTCAACTGATGTATTATATTCAGGAGACGACGTACATTGTCTGAACCATAGCGAGATTTAACAAATCCAGTCTGATCAGGTTTAATAATCTTCAAATTATTATCTCCAGACGACGAGCAAGGGCCTTGGCCACAATTTTAAAATCTACATTAAGTAAGCTGATTGGACGATATGAGGCACAGTACAATGAGTTCTTTCCTTTTTTAAGAATCAAACTAATCAAACTTATTCCAGGAACCTGGAATAAGACTGTCTTCCAAAAGGTTATCAACTACAGGCATAAAAATAGGAGCGCTCGTGCCAAAATTTTTTATAAAATTCCAGAGGAAAGCCATCCAACCCTGGCGCCTTACCACTAGGCCGCAAAAATTTCTTCCTTCGCAAGAGGAGTGTTAAGAAAAGCCTGGTCCTCCTCTAAGATAGAAGGTAACGATATCTTATCCAAAAAAATGGGAGGGTCTTCGGATACACATAAGGAAGTGTACTGATTCTCATAAAAATCTTTGAAACTGAAGTTAATTTTAACCGGATCATATGAAATTACTCCCTCAGTAGTTTTGATAGCATTAATGGATCTTTCAGCTCGTTCACAGTTGAGTTGATATGCTAAAAGATGACTAGGTTTATTTCCATATTGATAAAACCTTTGCCTACTAAATGTTATTAATTTTTGTACATGTTCTGAATAGTCCAGGTTTAATTTAGATCTGGCACCGGTTAGAAGATTCCAATTGTTTTGTGTAGGTGAAATTTTATGAAGCTGTTCCCGTCTTTTAACCTCTTCTTCTAATTTTTTCCTCTTCTCAGCCTTTTGTTTTTTATGCCAAGTAGTAAAAGAGATGATGTGGCCTCTTAAGGTGGCCTTGGCTGCATCCCATTTAGTGGCACTATTTAAAGGACAAAATTCATTATCCTGCCAATATTGGGATATTTTTTCTTTAAGGAACTGGCAAAACGAATTGTCATTAAGGAGAGTGCTATTAAATATCCAATAGGATGATTTAGGGGTTGAAAATTCTGTCAAACCTAAATAAACAGGATTATGATCAGAAAGAACCATTGGACCTATTTCGCAAGATCTTGCACAATTAATGTACCTGGAAGGCAAGAATAAATAGTCTAATCTGGAATAAGAATTGTGGAGAGGAGAGTAGAAGGTATAGTCTTTGACAGCTGGATGTAGTTCTCTCCATATGTCCACCAGGCCTGAAGCACGACACATATTTTGAAGAATTTGTGAAGAACGGGAGGTTGATTTTATAGAAGATGACCTGTCCAACTTATCCATGACACAATTAAAATCCATAAATGATTACTCAACCTCTGTTCAGCTTTTGACATGATGGATCATGTCAAAAGCCATAATCCCCAGACCATTACAGTGATGATTAAACAACAGGATCAAATTTTTCAAATTTTATTTGTCACATACACAATCATACACAGTACGATATGCAGTGAAATGCTTAGGCAACTGCCCTGATCTTAGAACAAGAAAGAACAAAAAAACAAAGTTATTTATCTAAGAAGGAATAAGAAAAAATATCTATATAGAAAAAAATATTAAAACAAAGTAAATTTGAGAAATATATATATATAAAAGTAAAAATTGGCTAAGAAAAATAAAATATAAAATGTCTGTATGGTACAAATATACATTAAGGAAGATATAAGGAAATTATAAGAAGGTGGGAAAAACCTGACTGTACAATAGAAAATGTAGAAAATGTGGAATGGAGTGAACATAAGGAACGGAATGTCCAGCGGTGTGCAAATATGCAGTAAAGTGACATGGTTAAAGTGGCTTCTGTGCATATTTAAAGTGACTTATGTGCATAATGTCCATGAGAGCAAGTGTGTAGTGAGAACTAGTGAGCGAATGACCTGAATACCCTGAATGTTCACAGTGCAGAAGCATGTGTGGATGTGCAAAAGGGATCAGTATTGTGTGGTGTACTGATTAAGAGACCGTATCGCCTGCGGGAGGAAGCTTCTCCTCAGTCTCTCTGTGTTGGCCTTCAGGGAGTGGAAGCGCTTTCCTGACCTCAACAGAGGGAACAGTCCATTGCTGGGGTGGCTGAGGTCCTTCATGATCTTCCTGGCCTTGGTCCAACACCGTTTGCTGTAGATCGAGTGCAGGTCGGGGAGCTCGGTGTGGATAATGCGCTCAGCTGATTGCACCACCCCCTGAAGAGTTCGCCTGTCCTGCATGGTGCTGTTCCCGAACCAGGTCGTTATGTTTCCCGTCAGGATGCTCTCTATGGTGCAAGAGTAGAAGTTTCTAAGCACCTTGGAGGGCAGTCTAAAGTCTCTCAGGCGTCTGAGGTGGTAGAGACGATGTCGGGCCTTCTTCACCACGGTGTTGGTGTGACAGGACCATGACAGGTCCTGCATGATGTGAACACCGAGGTAACGGAAGCTGTCCACTCTCTCCACTGGGCTCTTGTTGATGATGGGGGTCTGGTAGTTCCTCTTCTGCTTTGTGCTGAAGTACACTATCAACTCCTTTTACTTGCAGACGTTTAGAAGGAGGTTGTTCGTCTGGCACCAGTTCTCCAGATTTCCAATCTCCTTCAGGTAGGCCGTCTCATCGTTGTCGGTGATCAGGTCCATATATCTTTGATATAAAGTCAGGACTGTCCTCATTCGGGGCATACACATTTAAAACAGTTAAGGGTTTCCCTAGAATGTGACCAGTAATCAGAATAAATCTGCCATCAGGATCCTGTTCAGGATAAAAGGAAAGTTTTTATGAATCAAAATAGCAACTCCCTGTTTGTTTGATGAAAAAGAACTGAAATATACCTGACCAATCCAATCTCTTTTGAGCTGTAAATGTTCCCTATCTGACAAATGTGTCTCTTGTAGAAGTGCAATAGTTACATTTTCTTTCTTCAGGAATGTTAAAATTTTCTTTCTTTTGACTACATTACCCATGCCCTTCATGTTCCATGTGACCACCCTAGTCAGATTGGACATATGTTAGTGCAGTGCAAAGTATTTGGATGCTGTAAGTGGACAGAAGTGAAGTAAACATACATCTGAACGATCAGCTCTGCTAAACACAAACAAAACCCCCCACAAACCCTCCCCCCTCTCCCTATCCCCAAACGATAGGGCTCAAATAACACACAAAACAACTTGTCACACACACCTTCCCCCAACTCCTCCATTGACCATCTGAGAAACGGCAGCCAGAGAAGACCGCCTCAAAACTCCTTATTAAAAATAAAAAAAACTTTAAGTCCACTGTAATAATATTAATAATAAAATATATATACATAGGACATTAAAATAAGACATAAAAAACAATGAATAATAAATAAATAAATGACAGGTGACAAACAAGAAAAATCAACCTTTATGCAGCTCCGGCACCACAGTCATAAAATATACAGCCTGAACGGGCCTTGTGCGTGCAAACCAAATTTCACCAGATAGCTGCATCACCTTCAAAAAGCCATTTATTCACAATTAAGCTCAATAGGGAAAAAAAACACCCTTAAATTGTTTAACGGAAGAAAAACACCACGAAAACTGTAAAGTCAACGCTGATTAATCAGAGCAGCTCACTTATCCAGGACTTCCAGGAATTTAGTGGCTGATTCAACAGTATCAAATAAAATAAACTTTCTGTTATGTAAACAACGGAGTTTAGCGGGATACGCAAAACTCCGGTAAACACCTCGTTCCACCATCGTCATCCTTACATTTTTGCGGTGACCACGGTTCTCCAAGTCATCCACTTTGGCTTGGAGTTTTTCTACGGCCGCGCGCAAATTTGCCATCTGAGTGCCGCGTGCGCTCCCAGAGTCCTCTACCGCAGAAATCCGCTGCTCAGCTGTGCTTAGCCGGGTTTCACTGTCAGTAACTCGTACGGCGAGAGCAGCAAAAGAGTTCTCAAGAACTGTCACTGAGGTAGATATTTTCCCCAGCTGTCCCTCAATACCATCTAAACGAGCACCAACAGCCCTAATTTCGTTTAAAATTAGCGTGGTGTCCGGCTGTAAACTAGCGCTGGCCTCTTCCCCGTCTCCATCACGCGCGGTGGGGCTTTTCTTCTTTTTTTTGCCTTTTTGTGATCTTGTCGCTGTAAAAATAGGAAAGTCCTTATCCCCTCCACTTTCCATTGTTGTGATTGTTGTTAAATAATCACAAAGTGTATAAAAAATAGGGCGTAATAAGAAAAATACGCAGTTTCGATGCGGAGCAAAACTCTTAAGCTGCCATCCTGAATTGTTTCCCTAATATTTACGATTTTGTTATTGGAAAAAGTCCTCACTGTGGATATTATTGTTGTGGAAATTTATGCAGTGGTCTTATTCCTACTTAATTTTGCTAGGGTATTAAATAAAAATCTAGATTTTTTTTTTATTATGCTAAAAAAATTGAAATACTAACAGTTTAGTCTGGCGCCATTTACATTCTAATTTTTGAATGTCTGTTTTAAAGTGTGTGATCATTAGAGATGACTCACTCCCTGGGATAATAATAATTTTCTTTTTAACTGGTGCTACATTATCTGAGGTATAACTGAATGTTGACACTAAATATTCAGTTGCCTGATCGAGTTCTATGGGGTCAGATGGCGATCCAATCAAAGTTGATAACTCTGGGAGCTCTGTGTGGTAGTTGATGTGAATTTACATTTAATCCGGTAGCGCGGCGCTGCGCGTACATTATTACTATAACGCACTTTAACTGAGACGAGATAGTGATCTGAGAGATCCAAGGTCTTGAGTGGGTCCTACTACACACTGATTTACTCCCACTGAATCCAGTGTGGACAGAAATGCTGTTCTCAGAATGAATATTAAAATCTCCAGCAATTAACACTTTATCTACAGGAACGACTAGGTTTGAGAGGAAATCTGCAAATTCACGGAGAGTACGGCCCTGGGGACTGTAAATGATAATTAGCGGAATTGACTGAGCAGATTTATAGCTACACTTATGTTACTATACTATTGTCTGTGTTTTTGAACGGTATTCAGATTGTCATTATAAATAACTGCAACGCCCCTCCTCTACCAGTCAGCCGAGGCTTGTGTATGTAGCTGTATCCAGAAGGATTAGCTTCATTTTATGCTACATACTCATTCTGTTCAATCCAGGTTTCTGTTAAACACAGCATATCAACTCCTGATCCTTTATAGTTTCTTTAACAGTAATCGCTTTAGATGTGAGAGATCTAATATTTAAATATTTTCTACATACCCAGTTGGACCCAGCATGTTTTGAAGAATAGAGGACTTCATACTAAATGTTTATTGTTGTGTAGCAATTCCATTGCACAAAAATAACCAATTATTCTTAATGTCTTGTCATTATTTACTAAAATGTGAGAATTGTGCCATTAAAACATAAAATTTCACGTTTGATTTAGTGCCACCATTGTATATAAGCTCGATATTTATTTTGAATTATCATTAATTTCTATGTCCTTGTACCTCCATCGTTGAGTGTTTGATCTGTATGTGTGGAGTTTGCGTGGTGGGTTTGCTCTGGTAACTGGTTTCCTCACAGTCTAAAAGCATGCAGATTAGGCTAATTGGTGTTTCCGCATTGCCTGTTGTGTGTGCGCGCGTGTGTTCTGCGATGAACTGGCGCCCTACCAATGGCTTTAGGCCTCCTGCGTAAGTAAAGTGATATTTTTTCTGTCATTTATTTTTTGTCCACTTTTCAGTTTCTTGGCTCAGGACATAAAAGTACCTTGTCTCAAGATAGCAGTAGTCCCCCACTACCTCATACAGAAGAGGACCACGTCTACAGGTCAGTCATATGACCCAGAAGCCTCTGTATTGCCAGTTTCTATACATTACTGAAGTGTGACCACCTCTAACCGTTATTCTAGTTTTCCCAACAAACAAAAGACACCATCAGACTCCTCAGCCGCTATGAGCTCTACACTGGGCAACAACTTATCTGAGCTGGACCGCCTGCTGCTTGAACTGAATGCTGTTCAACAGAACACCCCATCCTACACCAGCACAGGTACCTACACCCATACATTTATCTAGGGCTGTACCGACACATCAGTATAATCTATTGCGGTGATTGCATAAATATGTCAACTTCAATGCATCTCAATGTTTGCTTTCATCTCTAGTGCATGACCGAATATAAGACTTTATCCCCAAATATCTGAACTTGATTGTCCAACGTGCGGTAATTCTTTGAAGAAGCCTTACTGAGAGAAATACAGTTGATATTATTCATAAATGTACATGGTAAAATGTAATTGATTTTGGGGGTCTCATAAGGCAAAGCCCTACATATATCACACCCAATACTGTGCATCACACAGAAAGAACGATTAAAATCATAGGTTTAACGATGTTTCATTGTTTCAAGTTTATATATGTTAACATAAAATAGGGTTCTTATAAACATGTTAATTACAATGAATATGTTAGTATAAACCTTGTTTAATTGTGTGATGTATTGTAATTTGTTGATCTGTAGAAGATGCAGTTCCACCACTTCCTTCCTCCAGTTCCGCACACTATATCCAGGAAAATGGGGCCTATTCAGGCATTGCCCCTGCTGCCAAGGACAAACCTCACAGAAATGGAACCAAAGTGCCAGAAGATGGGCGGCCTACTGTTGAAAGCCTACTGAATGAACTAGAGAGTTCTATACCTGCCCCAATGTGAGATCCTCCAAGTTTTATATTTCTGCATTTTATAAATCCTGAAATGTGTCTAATTTATATATTACTGATTAATTTTAACATGTAAGCAGGCATACACCCTCTGGACTTCAGACTGAGGCGCATTTGGATGCATCCTCTGAGCAACAGGGTCGGATGTCTGCCACTTCAGCCACACGAGAGCTAGATGAGCTCATGGCCTGCTTATCTGATTTCAAGGTTCAGAGCAATGTGAGTGCATATTAGTGGGTCCTAAAGATTACATGCGAACTGTATGCAAGTTCCTTTGTGTAAGGGTGATTAAATGTATATGGAATGAAATTCCTTGCAATTCTTAATTTCAAGACAAGATTGCTAAACTTTTTATCTCGTCCAGTTATACCACACCCTCAGCCCTTTGACAAAGATCAGGTTCTCATAGCTCAGATGATTTATTTGTCAGCTAGTCTGTTCATCTAGCCTCTAGGCTGTTTTTATATTTCTCCTATATTCTTTATTTATTTATTTATTTGTATGCTTTATTTCATGCTCTTTTTTCCGCTTTCTTCCTGTTACCCTCCAGCCAAGCTCTTTGGGCTCCCTTAACTTTGAGCCACTATTTGATCAGTCCAACAGCTTCCCTTCTGTTGCAAAAATTCATTCTCCTTCTGCCACAGTAGTCCCTACTGCAGTTTCCTCAACATTAAGTCTCCCTTCTAAATCAAACCACTACTCTCCACTGTTCTCCTCTCCAGTACCATTAGAGTTACATATAGTGGAAGATTCCAATGACACTGTTCTGCGGCACAGTGCCCTAAAATCTGTCCCTTCGATTCCACATCCTGACCCAGACAATAGTGATTCTGTCAGCATGCTGAGCACTAAGCTACAATCACAAACTATCACTACTACCTCTGACACCACCCTTGATAATCAACAGTATATCTCTGCCCATGTAGAGAGTCTATTTCCCAGCAGCGAGACAGAATCACCTCAAGTGTTTTCTGTGCCTATTGCAAAACCTCAAAGCCCAGTGAGTCAACCTGGAAATTTGATGACCTCAGATAAGGACAATTCTTTCATAATTCAAGCTTCTAATTATGTCTGTCTTGTGAGCAGTCCAGATACTATATCTGCTGCTACATGTCCCATCTCCACATCGAAGCCTGCTAGTGAATCACCCAACTTACAAGCCCTATTGCATACTAAACCTTCTTATGTCAGCACACCTCCCATCACTTCTGCAATGGAGCCTAAGACCTCAAGTCTTTCAGCAGAGCTGTCAGAACAAGGCACTGTTGTAACAAAACAACTTCCTCCTGTGAGGGCTGATGCTCCAGCTCTAGAGCCTTCTTTTGATCGCTTGAACAATCTCATCATCATTAACTCCAGCAAATCTCAGAATGAGGTCCAAAATGTTGCTACATCAGTTTGTAAGATGAATTCACCAGAAAACCCAGTGGTGTTTGAGAATACACTTGTTGCAGTGGACCGCAGGGTGGTGCAGCCAGACATGCATACAGAGAGTGAAGCAGGGGATGGACTTTTTGAAGACCAGTCTGACTGCAGGAGTGAACTTCTGGACTGGGCGGATATGGAGCTGAAGCTCGCATTTGATGGAGCCGATGGGTCCATGACTCCCATGACTGAGGCTAGCTGGATGGATGACTCCCTTACCCCATCTTCATGTCCTGGAACCCCAGATGCCCAAACAGACCTGCCTTCATTGCATTCTGTCAGCACCACAGATAGGATTTCAGCATCTGGACATGTATGGAAGAAATTGCATTATTTCACGGTCATGGAAATAGTGTTGTGGATCTTTACTATTATTTAAAAGCTGTGAGCCAGTGCACTGTGTGGAGTGTTGGCATGTGAATGAAGCATGAACATTAGCATGAGATCAAGGCTCTATTTTTCATCGTTACCCAACTGATTGATTCATGCTCTACTTTCAGCATTATTAAAATAATTGTAGTTAAACATAATCAACCATAAAGTTATTGGCATATTTACAAGAACTATCAGCCTGAAGCTTTTGCTGTGTGTTTTTGTGGTGATCACCTTTGCCTGAAGTTGCTTGAAGCTTCTCAGTCATCCCCAACAGCATCTAATCTCAAGTGGGTGAACTTTTGCTGGATATGACCGTTGCATGTAATGTAATTTAATTATAAATCATCTGATAGGGTCTCTACCCCTGGCTTAGATCAAGTCTGTGATCAGACGTACAAAGGAAACGCCCAACGTCCATCCCATGTACAGGGATGGTATCATTCGCAGGAAGATGGGTCCAGTAATCTTCCACAAAAGCAACTCTCAGGATCGCCTCATAGAAGAGCTCCAAGGCAAGCTCGGAATTCCTCGCAAAGAACGTCCCAAGAAACAACCAGATGATTGGCTGACAGAGGGGGTCATTGTAATGTCAAATCCTAAACGCTTGCGAGATGACCACTGCAGTGAGGTGGATAAGGTAGATGTGCAGAATAATGGGCAATTCAGAGCACACAAATTTTCATACTTTGTGCATAGTTGCTTGAATTGACTTCGCAAGTGACCTGTCACTGTTTTTTCAGTCTTTCTCTATTGATTTTTTGTCTTTTCCCTACTGTATTCTATTTCTGTTTGTCTGTCTCTCTTTAGAAAATTATTCCCCCTGAGTCTCCTATTCCTCAGAGAAAGGTGATATCAGCTCCCCAGTCCAGCTCTCCAGCCCCTCGCCTCCCACCCCCAGCCTTGGAACCAAAGGCCTGGCCTACAGTAAAATCTGTACCAGTTCCACCTCCCCCTCCTCCCACCCACTCTCCACCTATTCCTTTACCCTCTCAACTTCCTTGGGAATCCATACCTCCTCCTCAACTCCCTGTAGAATGTGAGCCTCTTTTAGTCCCAGAAAAGTCATCTATTTCTGAGACAGTGAAGCCTACTCTATTCCAGGAGCCAACACAGCCTCCACCAACACAGCCTGCTCCCGTTGTCCCTTCAAAAATTTTGGTGTCCGTGGGATGCCAGACCGAGTGCGATCCTTTCTTCCCGCTGATGAAGGTGCAGGCATGAGCCTCTCACTGCAAGGAAATAGGAAATGGCATGCTGAGTCTGCTATAACTATAAAAGCTAGAGCTACTAAAATAATATAAACAGGCTTATCATTATTTAAGAATGAAGTATTTTAAATAGTTTAGATTTGGCAGAGACTGTTTCCCCTTATATACCACCTTAATTTATGATGAGATATACCTTTATTTGTCCCACATTGGGGAAATTTCTGTGTTACAGCAGCAAAGAAAAATGTGCAGATATAAACTAGACAATTACTGTAGTACAAAAATATATAGTACAGTGTATAAATACAAAAGTAAAGAAACAATACCATAGTTACACGTTCAGATTGTACTAGGTAATTGTACAGTTTACAATGGTGATATTACACAGTTGCTTTTGCACAAAAAATAATGTTTTTTCTTAGATGTATTGTTACACATTGTCCATGATGCTCAAATCTTTAGTGTTTGCACTTCCTGGGTTTCCTTTTGACATGACAAGCTGGTCTCTATAATTTTGAGAGAGAAGAAAAGAGAAGCTAAGGACAATAGATACTGTCCAGTCACCATTTTAGAAGGGTGAAGTTATTTACCCCGCAAAGAAAACATGAAAGCATTCAGAAAAAATATATTGTGAAAAACTATATTTCATCATAAAAGATTACATAATATATATAATTTTCAAACCTTTTTTCTTTTCTTAAAAAAGCATATGTGTCTACGTTTGTAGGTACAAGAATAGTAACAGCCTATTCTGTATGTCACTCTAACTTACAGCCTATACAGTAAGTCACTCACTTACTCACATTTGAGTTATGAATTTCTGCAGATACAAAGCGACCGCAAACATGGGTAGATATGTGCTGAAGTAGCTTGTACATATACACAGCTTTCCTTGCCATCCATACTATTTGAGAAAGTATGTAATGTCAGAATTTCACAGTTGTTTTCCCCAAGCTGCCATGCTTCATTCATGGTCTGTATAGTCACGTGTTGCTGAACATGGAAAGTTTTAAAGATAGGCATTTTTTTTTTTTTTTTTTTACTTAACCTGTTTATGTATGCACTTTTCTCTTGTGTGCACTATTGTTTTTACATGAATGTGTGCTATGTGAGTACTGTATGTGGGAAAGAATTTCCTCTTTGAGGACAATAAATTAAATCAATCAATTAAGGTTCACCAAGAAAATCTCCTCCTTTGTGAAGACAAATTTCTCTCTAATGTCTTAACTCTGCAATTGTCTATCTGGGCTGACTTAAGTTTTGTTTCCTTTGCCATCTCTTTAGATCATGAATCAGGGAAAGGGTCCAAACACACAGGTCAATAAACTAGACAACATGCTGGGAAGCCTGCAGTCTGACTTACATAAACTTGGTGTAAAGACTGTGGCCAAAGGAGTGTGTGGGGCTTGCTGCAAGCCTATTGTTGGCCAGGTGAGGAGTATACAATGATGCATCTTTTCTTTGACTTTAAGCAATGTCAAGAGAAATGTAAATGTACACTCATGATTAAACAATTCATAGTCAGTTGTCATAATTCCCCACCCCTAACAAGTGATAAGTCTCACTTAGGATTAAAATGTATTCTGCAAATATTATCACTACATAAATTGGTTCTAGTTTATCACCAGTATAAACAAAATGCAGTAATAACTTGATACTTAATTGTGATTAGCCGGAGAGTGCATGTAGAATGTTGTGGGTGCTTCTGCAGGTAGTAACCGCCATGGGCCGCACGTGGCATCCGGAGCATTTTGTGTGCTCTCACTGCCAGGAGGAGATTGGTTCTAGAAACTTCTTTGAGCGTGACGGACAGCCATACTGTGAGAGGGACTACCATCACCTCTTCTCACCTCGATGCTACTACTGCAATGGTCCCATACTGGATGTGAGAATACTTGTATTAGACTGTACCCTTACAGTTTAATTCAGTGCAATTAAATATGTATCTAATGTATTGCTGCTCTGCGCATATATTTGGAAAGAAATGTTTAATGTAGAATATAAGATACAGATTCTGTGAGTTTATTAACGAGATACAAAGAAAATGTTTCCCATTTCACCTGCAGAAAGTAGTGACTGCTCTGGATAGGACATGGCATCCTGAACACTTTTTCTGTGCTCAGTGTGGGGCCTTCTTTGGTCCTGAGGGTAAGTAGCTACTGAAGTTGTTTGCATTTCTGTGTGTAGCTTGCAACAAGTGCTGAGGTGTTTCACCATTTGTGTTGTTGGTTTTTTTTTTAGGTTTTCATGAGAAAGATGGAAAGGCATACTGCCGTAAAGATTACTTCGACCTGTTTGCTCCCAAGTGTGGCGGCTGTGCCCGTGCTATTTTGGAAAATTACATATCTGCTCTGAACAGCCTTTGGCACCCAGAGTGCTTTGTTTGTAGGGTATGTGTTTTATTTCTAAAATGTGAAATATTATGTATACATGACTGATACTTTCCACACCCTTATTTGTTTTTAATGTAAATAGAGGTACCAAATGTTTACAAATTTTTTTTCTTTGTGTACTATAGGAGTGTTTTACCCCTTTCGTGAATGGCAGTTTTTTTGAGCATGATGGGCAGCCATATTGTGAGGTTCACTACCATGAACGACGTGGCTCACTCTGCTCTGGCTGCCAGAAGCCGATAACAGGCCGGTGCATCACAGCCATGGGGAAGAAGTTCCACCCTGAGCATTTTGTTTGTGCCTTCTGCCTCAAGCAGCTCAACAAGGGCACTTTCAAGGAGCAGAACGACAAGCCATACTGCCATGGTTGCTTTGTCAAACTCTTCAGTTAGACTGAGTTGACATGGTGTGTGCTTGCTTTGGGTCAGAGTGTGATATACAGCAAAATCTGCATAAGCCTTATCTAATAGGGGAAGAAATTTAGAGGTTTGAATTTAAGAATTTTTTGGAGGGAGGGGGATGTTTGCGAATATCATCTTACTGGAACAGTGTGAAAGAATTACTTTTAGGAATGTGGTGGTGGTAATTTTTTGATCAGGTGACCTGTTTCACATATGAAACCATTTTTGGTGTGAAATGAAAAATGTCACAGTTCCAAAATGTAATCACTATTTGTATAATAATAATTGGTTGCCGGGTCAACAGTTTGTGCTATGTATTTAGCATTTGCAAGAAACAGTTTATATTATTGTGCTCAGTGCCTTGTTTTCTATCAGAAATTATGATACAAGAATTATACCAAAAATATTAGTTTAGTACCTGATAGTTACATGAAGTCATCCCTGTGGAGACTGATGTTCTTGGTGTGCAAACAATTACCAGCCTAAAACAAGCCAGCCATTAACACCTACATTTAATAAGCCTAGTGTGAGGAGTAATATTGTGAACTTCATAATCGCTGAAATAAATTCCCGTAGACATGGAATTATCCGACTCCTTGAGTGAGACGCCAAGGCTTTTGGTCTGTTTATTTAGGGGATCATAAGCGTTCAACATTCACCCTACACTCATGTTGTTGAAGTCTCAAAATCCCACACCTCAAAAATACTTAATGTAGGTAAATTTGCTTTATATTTCTTACTTTTTTGATATTTTAATAACCACTTATTCTCTTTGATTTCTTCAGGCAAATCGTGGGTTGTTTAACTAAGCAACATTGTGTGATTTCTTCCTCTTTAACAAAGTATATGGTTGGTTTAAAAAGAAGTATGATGTCTCAGAGACATGTATAGGCAACGTTAACTGCTGTATTGTTTTATAACCGTCTATGTTTTTTTTCCCCTCTTCATTTTTTTTCTTTTTTATTCTTTTTTTTTTTTTTTAATTCATTTTTTTTTTTTTTTTTTGCCTGAAAGTCTTAAGTGTCACTCAGACATTTTAACAAATGGATTCTGAAAGATGAAGTGTTAGAAATGTAAAACCAGCAGCTAACAGTCTTTCATCTGTATGCATTATCCTCTGGAAATAAATTTTTATCACTGGAATGAGGATGCATTTTAAATATGTGGCCTTTTTTTCTTACATAATGTATATAAAATCACTTTTAATGGAGATGTAGTTATCCAGAGATCTTTCTTCTTTCAATCTTATTATTCTGAGTGCCTAGGTGCCAAGGTGATTCAGTAGTCCATTTTAACTTTTTTTTTTTTTTTGGTCAAGAAGAGGGCTTTAATTTTATCTTTGTTCATACTGTTACAGTCTATTTTAGTAGGCCTTCATTTATTGTGTCTATTTACCCAATGGGAATCTGCAGGTATATATATTTTCTATTACTGTCATTTTGTTCTGAGTCATAGTAACTGACTGATTTCATAGTTATCAATTAAATGTTTTGTTTTCATGCACTTTGTTTAATTAAAGCGATGGCGTTCACTTAATGTATCAGAAGAAATTAAAAAGTGATCTAATTAAATTTTCAGCAATTTACCTCTGAATAGTGTTATTCTGGGGATTTAAAAGCTCTTTCCAAGTACCAAGCCAGTGACCACTACTTGTGAAGTTGCACAGAGGGTTAAAGATACTTTTGCAACAAGAATTTGAGGTGTTCGTGCAGGGCACATTGTGGTGTGCAAGTGGATCTGTGGAAAATCTGACCATTGACCTGCTACACTGGAAGATGGCTAACCCCAATTTCTATCTTCTCCCGATTACCCCAGACAGACATTATTTGGCCCGATCTGTTTTCATTTGACTTGCAGTGTGAGCTTCGTCCTGTTGTCTGATTAATCGATATTGTTCCTGAACAATTGTACGGAAGTAAGGCATGTCAGAAATTTTTATCACCTGTTCTGCAACGTGAGCAGGTCCGTTGTTCTATCTTCCTTAGTTTCACATGGTCACGCAAAACTTAAGAAGTACACATACTTGGCAAAGTTAACCTATACAGTCTGGATGTGCCTATTAAATTGACAACTGTATATATAGTACACAGAAAGCATGCCTCCAATTCCTGCATACTTGCAACAATTTTTGGGTCCATACTCATTTTCATTTCTTTACTTCTCAGTGACACGAACTTCTAGCATAGGGGATATTTTGTTTAAATAAAACTTTACTGGAACTTGTCAATGAACAAAGCCATACAAAGGTTCTATTTAAACATTCAGTGTTACCGTTCATGTGGTGTCTAGTTACTTGAAAACAGAGGCCATAGGTTTAGGTCACGGCAGTGTCAAATAAAATGTATTGCATATTGAGTGGACACATTGTACATAATCAATAAAAACACCAAGTGTCTGCCCAACTTTTAACCTTTATTTGATTAGATTTATTAGAATAAACTAAATCACTCTTCAAATGATTATCATGTTTAATTATTGGCAGAGATCCTCAGAATCCTGACCTCCCTTATGTGCTAGTTAGGATTGTTTTCCATGTGGTAGCCATGTTATTTACAAATGTCTACTTATTTTTGTTTATTTTTTATTGTTGAGATTTAGATTCCTACAAAATGGTTTTGAATTATCAAAGAAAAGACATAGAGGGTATATAAGGTATTGTGGTATTCCCATTAGTAAATTGTTACATTAACAATTAATTCATCTGTAGTGTCTTTAATGTTTAAGTACATAAACACATAAATAGCACAGTGCTGGCTGGCTGATTGTGGCCATGATCTTTAAGTACTCTATTAAATCTGTAAGCAGGTTAGTGTGAATATACCAAATTTCAGTAGCTTTAAATTACAATTATTGAGAGCTGGTATTTGAAGTGAACTCTGCCCAGCTGTAGATGATGATACCCCAAACTGTGAATTTTGGGGGAATATTGTATACTATATACTATATTATAACTCTGAATTTTTTTAGAATTATTATAATCTCAATTATATTATTATTATTTTTATATTATCCAATTTTGTTGAAAAGTTACAGATTTGAATAAAATAGGATAGAAGTTAGAATTGACTGTAATGTTGTTTACAGTTTACTGAGTATTATGATAACTAGTTTTGTGAAATTCTAGGACTAGATCGAAAATATAAACTGCCCTTTTCTGTAAACTAAAAGTTGTCATTTCAGAAGAGCCTGCATCAAAAAAAGAAAAATTTACTGGAAATAAGAAAATGGACAGGCTTCTACCTTCTGTTCATGTACATAGGAAGTGTTGTAAGGCAAGGGACATACTGTACATACAACTACAAGGGACTACATACAACAGCTTGGTACTGAGAACATAACCTGCAATTCTTCCAGTCATTTTTATGTACTGCATAGTATACCCAACTGTACCATTCCCATTGTTCTGCTTTTTCCCCACAACCTTCTAATATTTTTTTTTCTCCTCTTCTACTTTCCGTTTTGACGTGCTACTTCTTCAGGATCATTTCCCACATCTGCTGATCCCTCTAAACTTCCTTCTCTGTTGCTGGGAGTATGTTTTCCCCATATTGCCTGTTAGATCTTTTGGTTGATACTCTTTTAGTGGTTCAAATGATATAAAGTGGTACCATCGTCCACCTGTATAGCTGTGCTTATAGATTTCTTCTCTTTGGTTCATTCCATTTCTTTTCAAATGCTTAGTTATACATGGCCCCCAGGAATAATTCAAGATTCAAAGAACTTTATTAATCCCCAAGGGGAAATTGCTTATTCCCGGTTACAGTTGCTCACCCTTGCTAGCAAGTAAAGTAAAGTAAAAAAAGTTAAAAAAAAAAAAAAACAGCATATCGATAAAATATAAAGTGTCCTCAAACAATAAGTACCATATTGCACAATAAACTAGTGTGTATATGTAATCTTGTATTATTATATGTAATATTGTATTAAATAATTTATTGCGATATGATGATATATGTAGCATATGATACTACAATTGTCATATAATTAATACAGGCAAGTATTATTGTTCTATTATGTTACTGTCACTGACCGTAAATACCCACATAGTGTGTAGGTTACATAGAAGAGTTATATAATTTTATTGCCATTGGGAGGAAAGATCTCCTGTGACGCTCTGTGGAACACTTGATGGTAATCAGTCTCTGGCTGAAATTACTCCTCTGGTCAGCGAAAACACTGTATAGCGGGTGAGAAGGATTGTTCAAAATGGATTGTACTTTGGCCAGAATTCTCCTCTTTGCTACTACATCCACAGAGTCGAGGTATTTTTAATTACCTTGTCCAGTCTGTTCCTGTCCGATACCTTTACATTACAGCCCCAACAGACCACTGCGTAAAAGATGACACTCGCCACAACATTTTCATAAAACGTCCGTAGAATGGTGTTAGACATTGAAAAACCTGAGCCTTTGAAGAAAGTACAACCGGGTCTGTCCTTTCATGTAGAGTGCCGTTGTGTTGAGTGACCTTGACAGATATAGGAGTCACAGGGGTCTTGCTTCTCCTAAAGTCAACCACCATCTCCTTTGTTTTCCTGATGTTAAGTTGTAGGTGATTACGCTCACACCGGGAAACGAAGTCCTCTACTACAGACAGGTACTCAGAGGTGTCATCATCCTTTATACATCCAACAATCACAGAATCGTCAGAGAACTTCTGTAGATGGCATGACTCTGAGTTATATCTAAAGTCAGATGTATAGAGGGTGAAAAGAAACGGAGAGAGTACAGTCAGTATAATCTGATTAAGTATATCTTCTTCCTCTCTTGATTGCTTGTTCTTCTCTTGTAAATAGATAGCTTTATGTATGGCAGTTGGCTGTTGCATATTAAGCTCTCATTTCCATTTGCATTTGCTCAAGTTGTGGACCCTTGTAGGGATCAATCATGTAGTATACAGGCATTGAGTGCGTTTCTAGTAGTTTGCATGCAATTGCTGTGTCGATTAATCCACTTCAATTTAATGCTAGCACATATAATGCCTATGGAACATTTTCAAAAAAGTTTTCCACATTTTGTTTCACATTTATCTTAATATGGATTTGAATACTTTTTCCCTCCTCATTCTGCACAAAACAGTCCACACACAAAGTCGAAGTAAAAACAAGTGTAGTCTTTATAGTGTTTTCATTCAAATATATTTCAACAAAGAAATAGAAATATTTAGAAATAAAGAAAATAAAAATGAAGAAATATTTAATATATTCAGTTTAATTAAAATAATGTTTAAAATGCAGCAAATGAGGAAATATATTAGAATGATCCCATTATTCACTATAAAAAGTGCAGAATGAACAAAAACACAATTACTCAATAGTTCTGATCATTTTCAAATGGAATCCCTTGTTGAGTAATGTTCAGTGTGAGCTCATTGATGTTTACATGTCTGGAATTATACACTCTAAAAAATGCTGGGTTGTTTCTGTAAACACATTGTTGGGTTGGGTAATGCTGGGTCAAATGAGATGTAGTGGGTCATTTACAAATGAACACCTGATTGGGTTATTTTGACCCAACAACTGATTTATTCCTTATTTCTCCAGACAGCCTGCAAAATGTTTAAAATATTACTCATATTGTGTCACAAAGTGTAGTTTTAAGAGTTGTTTAAGCGAGAATGTATGTGTGTACAGCTCAAAACATCAATCGGTTATTAAAGATAGCGTCTATTTAAAAAAGTGCCCCGACGATTTCGGAGATTTGAGCTCCTGGCAATCCTACGGTGCTCCGCGCTTATGTAGCCGCAAAACATTTCCTCATCTTGGCAGAAACTTCTGAAAACAACCGCTGGCTGTGGTGTCTTTAAGTTGTTTAAAACTAGGATTTATTATATATATATATATATATATATATATATATATATATATATATATATATAGTATAATATATCACGGCTGTGAGAAGCATCCTGTACGCTGCGTACTCAACAGAGAACACCCATCCATATTTGGGTGGTATCAGACAGTATGACAGTAAATCAGTTCCTGGTATCTCTGTGTGCTATGAGAGTTCAAAGTTCAATATAACAGAAAAAGTCTTAATACTGTATAGGGTCCACTTTCGTTTGTTTTTAGATGGGAGAAAAACATGATTATAAATAATTATAAATGATTATGTACAATACAAGCATTTCTACATTTCTACATATAGTGTCCAGGATTTATACGGACAGAGAATATATGTCTTTAAAAACAAGACAATGCACTTACAAGTCAACTTACATTAATTGTAATACAGTAATTGGGTACCTGTTGATGTCTAAGTGACGGCCCGGTGGAATCCACTCGATGCAGATCTATCTGACCCGCCAATGTTGAACCTATAAATTGTCCGCCACAATACTGTCTGGATCTTGATTGGACAGTATTGCATATCCTAATGGCCAAGCCTGAGGTTTTGTCTGTGCCTGAAGAGGGTTCTTCTATTATCAGCTATCAACATTCTTTAACAAGAAGCCTCTCTAATGACACTTGCTTTTGCCTCATTTTGAGGATTTGATTGAAATGTGTTAAACAGATTTATCTCCCACACTGCTGCAGCCTTTTAAAGATTTTTTTCTGCCCTGGCCGTTGTTGCACTACAAAATAATAATAAATGCTATACGTACACGCACACACACATGGTCACAATGTAATAGTAAACAGTTACACACATGCATGGATGGTGACTATACGACTGACACATGCACACTGAGACTGAGCATGGGAGACGATTACCCATAATAAGGGAGAAAAAACATTGGCTCACTTGTGATCACGTATATCGGGACAGCACTATACAGTCTGGTATTCACTGATGGCAGTAGTAGGAAATATTTTTTCATGGCATTTCTCTCATTAGACAATCTTTAACACAGAGCCCAAAACCCAGATAAGAACCAGCAGGAAAACACTGCTAAAGCTTAGACAGAGAGGTTTTTAAAAACTATATTTGCATGTGTATGTGGAGAACGAACAAGCCTTCTTTGCACAGCTCATAAGTCTCAGTAGACATGACTTTATCAGATGTTTTTTCTTGCTGCAAATACTGACCATATTGACCTACTTCCACCCATGCCGAGACTGACAGATAAGGTAATTAACATTTATAGAACACCTTCCAATTAGATGACCTGATAGGAACTTAATGTTGTATAACAAAATTTTACAAGTAGTTATATGAAATATATGGCCATTTGTGACTCAGTGGTAGGTTTCCCGCCTTCCACATGGAAGGCCTGGGTTCAGTTCCCACCCAATGCCCAAACTCTGGTCCCAAGCCTGGATACAATGGGAGGGTTGTGTCAGAAAGCATCTGGTGTAAAACCTGTGCCAAGTTGTATGTGGATCAGATGGCCTGCTGTGGTGAACCCTTGACGAAAGCATCCAAAAGACTAACAGCAACAATTTATTTTAAATAAATGTCAAGGATTATAAAGAATGAGTAAATTTGTAATAAAATTTAACATGCACTCAGTCCATAAAGTCTGTTGACACAGTGTTAGAATTATTTTATATATAAAGGAGTTATTTCTACTCTCTTGCTCTTCCTCATAGATCTGATATTAAGGTGTTAAATCTTTCCTGCTTCTATCTTCCTGTCTCCTCTTGCATCTGTGAATGCTCCCACACTCACCTTCCTATTCTCTCTCTGTCTCCTTCTCCCCCTAACTCGAGCCAACATCCTGTGATCCTTCTCTGGACGGACACCTCTTTGTCTTTTTCTCCTTTGATTCTTCAGGAT
The DNA here is from genome assembly GCA_011419295.1 of Clarias macrocephalus. Lineage (NCBI taxonomy): Eukaryota > Metazoa > Chordata > Actinopteri > Siluriformes > Clariidae > Clarias > Clarias macrocephalus. The sequence continues at coordinate 31,175 of JAAGKR010003863.1, forward strand.
CTCACCAGGACATTTACAATAGTTTATGTTCTTTGTAGTAACATATGTCAGTGGCACAGGCATTTGGTCAAACATATATAAACCCCATCTTTTGCTGTTACTAAAAAGAGACTTTTCTGACAGACAATGTGTGTGTGTGTGTGTGTGTGTGTGTGTGTGTGTGTGTGTGTGTGTGTGTGTGTGTGTGTGTGTGTGTGTGTGTGTTTGACTGAGTCTCTCCTGGCCAGAAAAGCTTACCGAAACAAAGCAGACAGACATAGCAACTCGCTTCTTCTACTACGAAACTTTAGAAAACTTTACACACGGCAATCTAATTTCTACTACTGAAGTCCTATATTTTTCCCACTTCTTTATATCTTCCATTCACCATCATATCTGAATGATTTAAACAAAACAGTGCAGTGTGCAGGTTACTACAGCGTGCTGACCTCTGGTGCTGTGACCAGTTGCCCTGATGCCCTATCAATTTCAGAAACTGTAAAAATAAACATAATACATTTGGAAATTGGCAGGCAAAATCAACAACCATGACATCCCATTTCAGGAATGCAGAACGCTTTCTTGCTTTTTCTCATGAGAAATACAGCAATAATTAGATATGAGAATATCTGTAATATTTGCTAGCCCAAAATGCCAGACTGATGTGCTGGTAACAAAGGCAAGTTGCAGCTCATTGCAAATTTAAATATCACATTCTTCTTGTCATTTAATGATCTGAGGTCCACAATATATTAAGACTGCCTTCCGGTTCTTAGGGGCGATTGCTAAGTTGCCTAACTGCCCCTTGTACTGTAAAACTTGTAGGGTGCCCCTGCTATTTGTAGGACATTCAAAGCCATTATGCAGTGCCCCTTGGGACACAAAATCCCTACACTGTACCCACTGTAGAGGTAACCACAGGTAAACAGAGTGCTCATCTCACAAGATGGCTCCCGCATCCCAACATGGAGCATGGTGTGATGTATCGTCCCCTTCTCTATAGCCACCCCTGCTGGCCTGATACTTTTAAAGTAGAATCATATGTAATTTTTTTAACTCCTCTAAAATTATGTCTTTTTCTGAAACATGAATCTCTTGGAGAAAATAAATCAGCACCTTTGCTTTGTCAGTAAAAAAAATAACCTTTTTATTTTTAAATCATTTGCAATAACCCTGACATTGACAGTAAAGAACGGACAAATTACACCTGTTATCAATAACTTTTATGATCTTCTGATTAGCTGCAGGAAAAACTACACACATTTTAAATATTTTGTTGTATTATTAATGTGTGACCAGTTTAATAACAGTCATTTAACAGTCCATCCATCCAACTAGGAACTGCTGTCCAATTAGGGCTAGTGGAGGTCAATTATGACCATTGAATTTATCCCCATTTTTACAACCATGATAGGATCTCCGCTCAACATTCACACACGCATTTACGTAATACGGGCAATCTGGGAACACCAATTAGCCTAATCTGCATGTATTTGGACTGTGGGAGGAAACCCATCAAAAATGGGGAGAACTTGCAAACCCTCACAAACAGACCCCGAGGCAGGACTTGAACAGAGACCCTGGAGATGTCTGACTCTGTAAGCTAAAGATAAAATTCTTTTGAAAGGTCAGTTGTTCATTCAGAACTTGTTATTCCCCTCCACCACATATATCTTGCTGTTCTAAACAGGACACTGGTCAGCATGGATTACTGGTCACATTGCTTGGTTGGATCCACCATCTTTGGGTCCATGATACTGTCACCAACATCTCTTGTGGTTAGCACTCTCTCAGACTCAGTAGGTAGCAATATTCAACAGATTCCCTGGGCTTACAATTTGACATAATGTGCTTGTTTTTCAGGAATTACTGTATAGACGGAGGTTATAATGTTGGTTGTATTAATTAGCTTCATTGACACTTAGCTCCATCTTAGTAACTTTAAAAAAAAATATTATAGTTCTTATAGATCTTATAGATGAGAGTAATCCAGGGAAAGTTTGACTACTGTACAGGTATGTCTATTTTAACTTTGTTGCCAATGTTTCTAACAATTTGCAAACTTTCTCATGCCACTTTCTCTTACATCTCTCCTTGGTTTATATTTCCATTAAACATCCCCCTTGTTGTGTTTTTTTCATTCCTAATTTAGTAATACTTTGTCTGGACAAATATTCATGTAATGAATTATGGGTTGCCGGAACACCTTTCACTAATCAGAATACGTTAATGTGCCCGTTATCAACTGTGTTTCTTCGAGTATTCACAGACTTGAAACAACTCTCTGTGTTCTCCCAGATTTTCACACCAACATGCAAACGGTCCTAACACAGCCATTTAAAAAAGATATGTGGAACGAAACCTGTCTTAATTTGCATCAGCCTTTGTTTTCTAGTTCAGCTAGGCTAAACCGTTACTTATATAGTTATTTGTATAGTTTAGATAGAGAAATACATTGATTGAGATTGATGCTGCTCTCAGATCAGCATCTTTGTTAAGCTACATGTAAGAAAGCACAACAGGAAAGCTGTAATGGAGGAACATAATTTTCTTATATTTAATTTCTTAGAATGTGTATGGATAAATAGCAGCAAAACATTTTTACAATTTTACTATCAAATTAAAGACAACAGAAATCAACAAAATATCCATTTAGGAAACTACTTAAGTATCAGGCAGGGGTATTTTTTAGTTATTGAAAAGATAGGGGGGTTATTTTGCCTGGGGCTTGTCTTTATTTCCAGCATCAGTAGATGTGGGAGGTTATATCTAATTTAATAACAAAACTACAGTGGTGGCTTGATATTATGCAATAAAATTGTTACACAACAATCAGTAATCAGTACGAAGTTTATTCTTTACAATTTGCTGGCTCCGGCTGGGCATTGAGTCAAAAAAGCCATCAGCGGTACTCTGGTGTGACTTGATCACTCCTTGCCTGCTTGGCTGCTTTCTGAAGATTATGTACAGAAATCTGCCACATAAGTTTACAATTCACTTGAGAATTCCATATTTTAGCCATTTTTGTCCTGCCACAGGTTCCATCCATTAACTAAACAGTTCTAATTAGTACAACTCTTCAGCCAGATAGACTAAAACTAATTTGAAACATCAGTGGGAGAACTATAGTACATGACATATGTTGTCTTAATACTTTTGGCCACCACTGTATTAACTCTCACATTGGAGAGACAGAGAGAAACACTGCAATTTCCCTGCTTATGCTGTACCAACATAGCAAAGTTTCTCCACTGTAATATGAGCATGGCTAACCGCAGAATCTGTCTTTTCTCTTTTTCTGTCTCTACACAGATTATTTATTCATTTCTTTATTTCTTGACTCTATATTGTTAAATCTACTGTTACTGCTATTAACCTGCATGCTTTGGCAATACTGTATCTCATTATCATGAGTGTGCACTATCATGCAAGTGAAGCCCATCTGAGATAGCGATCAATTGAGATTGATTAGACTGAGCTGAAGGTAATGTACACTGTCTGTCCAAAAATGTCACCATTTCAGAAGTGTCAAATTTTGGTTTTGCTTGATTTTTGCATAAAGCAAAGAAAACAACTAAGAAAATAGGAAAATAGTGAAATTGGGTTAGGAACCATTCAATACATTAAAAAACTGGAAGGATTCTTGGAAATTTTGCAGAATACATTTTTTTTTGACAGAGATCACTTGGTACGGTTTAACATAGAAAATCAACATTAAAAACCATTGCCATGCTTAATGGTGAAAGTAAGTTTGTTTCTATATGCACACAATGTGATTTAGCTGTGTGGCCATGAGAAAACCACTTGTTAGTGAGACTAATCAGAGAAAAGAAATTATAGAATTGTCTAAGGAGCATAAAGATTGAACTCTGGAGCAATGGAAAAAGTTCACACATAAACTGGCCACCACATTGTGTGCTGTATTCAAAGCTAAAGGTGATGGAAAGACATTTTTGTGCGACTTTTTTTTTGGCCAGGCCTAATTACCGGTTGGTGGAGGTAATGCACCAGTTTGTTGCTGCCAACCTCCAATAAACACACGAAGAAGAATAAGCATGACGTCATGCCAACGGAAGTGACGATCCTTTTTTTTTTTTTTTTTTGGCCTCGAGACCGGCAAGATGGCAGCGGACACGCAGGTTAGTGTGCGATTCGTGGCATGAGTATTGCTTTGCTTTAGTCGTTCTTTTTAAAATATACATAACAGACATATTTCAAAACAAAAACAAAAGGATCTGGGAATTTGGAGACAGTTTTGTCATAGCTGAAACAAAGTCTTATAGATGCACGTCGAAGTTGAGTTACTAGTGGATAGACGAGCCAACTGCCACGCTAATTTAGCTCACTTGCTATCAGTTTTCCAGACATATTTCTGTCAAGCTCACGGAAACCTTTGGAGAGAACACGCAGAAATCGCCATCATATCTGTTGAAACTGAACATCTGTTGAAACTGAACATCTGTTGAAACTGAAGTTCGTGTAAATGTATTTGTATAAGAACACCGATGATGTGCACTGAAATGTTGCAAATCAGCTTGCATAGCCTAGCTAGTCATCTTGTAGGAAAGTAATATTTTTTTAAACGAACAACACTGAGTTGGAATTCATTAGTGGTTTGGCAGTGGAAGCAGCAACACAAGTGCATATTGTAGTTAACAATCATTCAACAGTTTACATACGTGGCTAAAAATATGCAGTCAAATTTTTCACAGTTCCACACAATGCATGCGTCCATTCATTTTTGTTGGCCAGTAAGTACAGTACCAGTCAAAAGTTTTGACACATTTTCTAATTCTATCTTCTTCTTCTTTTTGATTCATTCTTTCTACATTGAAAATTATGCTGAATGGCTTCCCTATACATACATATTTCCTTAAAACAGTTGATATTGAAATATGTGTGCCACTTATCCTCTGGAAAGTCTTCATAACGGCTCTAATATGAGGTGCTGTTAATTAACGATTTATGAGTCTGGTAACTCTTCTGCAGCAGAGGTAAGTTTTGGTCTTGCTTTCCTGGGAAGGTCTTCATGAGAGTCAGTTTCATCATGGTGCTTGATGGGGTTTGCAAATGCACTCTTCCAGGATTGCCTTTAAATGTGTCTTAAAATAATTCTTGTTGTTTGTAAATGAATTATCTATGTGTTTCTTAGCTCTTCATGATTTGTTCTTGAATGTACACTGAAAACATCTGTATGAGATCAAAACATGGAATGAGGTTTTTATCCTAGCAAAAGATTTGAGTTATGCTAATGAAGGTATTTCTTGTTGTCCTGGTGAGTCTTCTTGCACGTATTGCTTAAGCAACTTCTCTGAATATGTCTGAATGTCCTCTCTTGGTTTGAGCTCTGGATTTTACCTGCGAAGATAAACACTCATGAAGACCGGAGAGTCATATATTGAAGAAATTCAATAGCTGAGAAAAGAGGGGACAATTGCTCAGATCAGTTGCTCAAGCTTTGTATATAGCCAGCACAACAATTGAAATATTGTGCAAAAGAAAGTAACTACTTGTTCATAGTCAGACATCAAATCAGGAACAGCCAGCAGATGACAAACATAGTAAAAAAAAAAAAATTAAATAAAAACCTCCAAATGGAATGGATGAATTCTTATTACAATCTCTTTTGTGAAGACGACTTTGAGAGCAGAAATCTACTGTAGAGGTCATATTACAAGCAATGCCTGGGGCCAATTCTCAGCCAGTGCCCAAACACGAACCACTGATGCAGTGCCAGTCCCAAGCCCGAATAAAATGGGAGGATTGCATCAGCAAGGGTATCCGGTGTAAAACCTGTGACAAGTTGTGACCCCTTGATGAGAGCAGCTGAAACACCAACAACATTACAAGATGCAAACCACTTACCAGAAGATTTAAATTTTTTAAAAAAAATTCATACAGTGATCAGCCACAATAGTTTTGGAACCAAGAACATGTGGGCTGGCTTGGTGCAGTTACTGCAAACCAGATTTATATGATATGAAATTTTATTTATCATTGCTATCTGCACCAAACCAAAATAGTCCACAAAAAGTTGTTTAACAGATTGAAATTAACACACAAGAAAATCAATGCTGATATGTGAAATCTAAAATTGCTCTATCCTCTTAAGTGTCATCAGTGTATAGCACACAAATTTCTAACCCTGCTGTTCCAATATTTTCAGAGGGGGAACATATCTGTAGCAGATAGTGATATTATTTAATATTGGTATTTTACCTACAGTACCTGAAAAGTCACATAACTAATTGCCTAACGAATGCTAATCTAAAAAGTAAAGGAATCAATGGTAGCATATAACAACCATTTATTTTTGTTGTGGCAGGTTTCGGACACATTGAAGAAGTTTGCTGGGAAAGTGACTACTTCGAGCGTTAAGGAGCGCAAAGAAATTTTAGTGGAACTGAAGAAATGCATAACAGGAAAGAGTATGTTGGAAATTAAAATTCCATGTTGTACACCATGTATTCTGTATCTCGGTGTCTCAATTTAACAGTTCTATGTTCTCATTTTCTTTTAGATCTTCCTGAACCAGCTGTCAAAGGCCTATGCAAGCTCTTTTGTCTTACCCTTCATCGATACAGGTGAGATGGGGGGGGGGGGGGGGGGGAGTGAATAAAAATCACCCTGTCAATAGGGAGATAATAGGTTTCTGTAGTAATGACCATTTTTAAATATCTATTTTTTTTGGTTTTGCCTTAGAGATGCAGCCTCTCGCCATGCTGTGCTCTCTATCATCAACCTAATGGCCCAGTCACAGCCTGATGCCTTTGCTGCCCATCTGCCTTCTGTCCTGCTCACCTGTGGAATTGTCAATAAGGACATAATACCAGGGTAGGATTATAAAATTCCCCTGCTTGCTATATAAGTATTTTATATTGAGAAAATTACTCATTGTTGACTGTTTGATGCAGGAAGAGCACAGCATCAGCTGCTTGTTGTGCCCTGCCATGGACTTTCTTAATAGTACGTGTAGTCTTCCCCATGCAAAAGGAGAGAGAGGCACCCCAATGGAAAAAACTGGTTAGTGTTTTTTTTTTTTTTTAAACATTTTTTAAAATTTAAGTTCATTAGATAGTATGAGAAAAGGTTAAAATCCCATTGCAGGACATCACAGGACAGTGATGAGCATGCACAGTGGGGGAAAAAAAAACCTGTTGTGTGATTTGAATAACATTTTAGAATGTGAAATTTTTTTTGGCCAGGCAGTATAGTTATCACATGTTAAGATAAGTTAAGCTAATTTTAAAAGCTGATAACTAAAAAAAGAAGCATCAAGTAACTGGTCATTTCATTATCAAATTAGTCAATTACTCATTTCAGTAATTGAAATATTATTTAACTATCAGATTAGTTAGTTTGATACTACACAGCAGCTCTAAATAAAGAGAGAGAGAGAAATAAATTTAATGGCCTGTGATTATCAGAAACATACAAGACTGATAAAATATGGCCATATATAAGGTTCTAAGTTGCCGAGTTGGAATGTTTTTTAAAATCGTTTTGTATGTGTCTGTCTGAGAACAGGTGGAGGTGCAGAGTCTGTTCCTTGCTGAGGTCATTGGTGGAGCCCCCAGAAATGCTATCAAGTCTGTCACTAAGCAGCTTATCAAGTTGTGGAAAGATGTAAGGCTATTAACAGCATGATTACATGTTGTCTATTTTTACTAGACCTGCGGGTTTCATTTATTTAACCCTAGACACTAAAAAAAAATCTATGCGTGTTATAGCTTACATATGAAGTATGAAGAAACTTGTGATTTAAATTAAGAGCCAATGAAAATATTTGACATTTGCTAAGTAACTTATAAATGTCTATTGTTAACTGAACTGATCACACAGTACTTGAGGTGGACATAATATGGTCATAATGTTATAGCTGGTCAGTGTATTGCTTATTTAACTGAAGGTGACATTTGTAATGATGTTTAAGTGGGTGAATGGCTTCGTAAACTCATTTCTTTTTTTTGTTTCTTTTTTCCACTGAATAATTGTAAACCCGGAACCATCCCTGTTCTGAATAACCATCACATCACTGTTACATCACATAAAGCTATTCAGAAAGGGAAGTTAATGTGTGATTAGGAACTACTTGAGAAGGGTCACATTTGTCTTTGTGTTGCTATGAATCTCTCTCGCGGGGTGAAACAGTCTAGGGGAAAAAAAACCTTGAGCCACACAGATTTTAATGGCCTGCATCCTTGGATATACAGTTAAACCTTGGATTTTGAGCGTAATCTGTTTCAGAAGCATGCTTGTATATCAAAGCACATGTATATCAAAGCGAATTTCTCCATAAAAAGTAATGGAAATTCTGACTATTCTTTTCATAACCCAAAAATATTTATATAAAAGTAATTAATAGAAAATGTAATATATAAATAAAACAAATTAATCTGCAATTTACCTTTGGAAAGAATCGTGGCTGTAGTGACGTGTAGGACGACTCTCTCTCACACACACACACACACACACTAGTTTACCAATAAAAACTCTCACTCACACAAGCGCGCGTGAACACAGACACATGAACAGACACACACCAGCTTGCTGACAGAGCCAGAGAGAGAAGAGGAGGGGGCTACTGTGTAGGACAGCTTTCTTTCTCACACACACTCGCACACAGACCAGTTTACCGACAGACTCTCACTCACACAAGCACGCGCACATACAAACACAAAATTAAAAATGCTTTGTGCACACACGTGGTCAGTGTTATAGGAAACAGTACACGGATGTTGACTATACGATTGACGCAAGTGGCACTGAGACCGAGCATAGGAGACAATTACCCATAATACAGCTTGTATTTCAAAAACCTGCACGTTTATTGAGTTAATATTTATTTAAAATCTTTAAAACCAAGGTACTCACAATCCAAGGTTCCACTGTACAAGCTTTTAATGACCTGCACACACACACATTTTTATGACCTGCTTTCTTGGATGCAAGTAGGCAAGGTCTTTATTATTTAAAAAAACACACAAAGGTGAGTTAATTACGGACCTCATTAAGATGCTAATCTCGGGGTGAACCTACAATGACTGAGATTTGAGATTTTCACAAGTACCTAAAGCATATCTTAACCACATAGTCTTGTGTAACAGAACTGTTATATTCTTACACAGTACAGTAAATGGGGCTCCTGGTTGTCATTTTAATGTGAAATAGGGCTCTCTGCCTGAGAACCTAAATTTAATGCTTTACAGCTATAGTTTTTTTTCTTCTTTTTCTTATTTTATCCCTATTATTTATCTCCAGATCCCCGGATTGGTTGATCAGTACTTGAGCACTCTGTTGAGCTTGGACCAGGGTCCTTTATCTCTGCCACTGCTGGCTGTGTGTGTGGACTTTTGCACCTCTCAGAAAGACATGGGCCCCATTAACAAGCACAAGGTGAGTTTCTCTCATAACATACAATCTCAGATAAATAATATGGGCTGAACCAGATAAAAAAAAAATAGGGCTGGTTACCAAACTTTGGTATTATTATGACGCTGACTAAATTGCTTAGATACTATCGAGTGTGAAAAGCATGCAGTATGCTTATTATAATGCCCAAAGTCAGTGCTCGTCTGTGTTTTGTTTTGACTGTCCATTGCATTGTAATGTAAAATGTGATGTAAAAATGTCCAAGTGATCAATACACATCAGCCTTGATGTCAATAGCAGGCAATGCATACAAACAGGACACAAAATTAAATTAAATTAAATTTTATTTATATAGTGCTTTTAACATTTGTCATTGTCGCAAAGCAGCTTTACACAATCAAAAGAATTATGTAAGTTTGTATGGAATGTGAATGTGTATGAATCAAAAAAGTCAGATCGTCCCTGATGAGCAAACCGAGGGTGACAGTGGCAAGGAAAAACTCCTTGAGATGGCAGTAGGAAGAAATCTTGAGAGGAACCAGCCTCAACAGGGAACCCATCCTCATTTGGGTGAAACAAAAAGCAGGAATTGATTTGCATTCATACTGTGTGTTGGGTGGCAGTCAGTTCAGTATAAAAGTTGTTAACAGATGTTAATATGGAGTCCAGGTAGTTATAAGGAAGTTAAGGTAGCCTTGTAGGAAATTCCAGTCTTGAAATATCGAGCGACTGCAGCCAAGTCCTCAGAGAAACAGCTGTCAACATCAGTTGAGGCCAGAACCGTCTTCATAGTAGAGTGAAACCGTCCCCAGACACCGGACGCATCCCAAAGAGACACATGGGCCATCCATGTGACGAGATCTTCAACCAGAAGCGGGGCATCACGATGAGTCAGGCAGATCCAGAGGGCAGAAGGAGTCTGGATCAATGGCAGCTCAGGAATGACATGTGAAGCTTGACAGGGAGAGGGGGAGAACAGAAGAGGAGAGATAACAGTTGGGTATGATCACAATCACATAATGTATAAGATGAATGTATATTTAGTGTCGAGTGCAAGCAGGGACTCTGGCAGGACTAACTATAACAGCATAACTAAAAGGGAGAGCCAGAAGGAAACACAGACATGAAGGCCCCCTGAGATGTAAAGCAACCAATCACCTCACCGTCAACAAACCTGAGTGATCAATGAGAGTTGGGACGACAGCATCTAAACATACCAGTTCACCATAATACTCTGTCCATGAGTCCCCCAGATCTGCCCCTTTACATAAGATGAATCTATTTACAAAAATGCTTGGTTAAATAAATAGGTTTTTAGCCTCGACTTAAACACTGAGACTGTGTCTGAGTCCCGAATTTTAAAATCAATGCGAAATTTCACAGGGAGCCAATGAACTGAAGATAAGATAGGGGTGATGTGCTTGCATCTGGTTCTAGTGAGGACTCTCGCTGCTGCATTCTGAACTAACTGAAGCTTGTTTATGCACTTAGTAGAACAACCAGACAGTAAGGCGTTATAATAGTCCAACCTAGAGGTGATAAAAACATGAACTAGTTTTTCTGCATCGTTTAATGACAATATATTCCTTAACTTGGCAATATTTCTGAAGTGAAAGAATGCTATCCTGGTGATAGTCTACATGAGCTTCAAATGAAAGACTAAAATCTATAATCACACCGAGGTCTTTTACTGTTGCACTAGATAGAACAGAAAGGCCATCTAAAGTTAGTGTGATCTAAAATCTTGTTTCTAGCTGCACTAATACCATGCGGTCCTATGACTATCTTATCAGGATTAAGCAGAAGGAAGTTAATTTGCATCCAGTCTCTTATATCCTTTACGCATTGCTCAACTTTAGCAGCTGTTTTTTCCTCATATGGTTTTGCTGAGACGTATAACTGTGTGTCGTCAGCATAACGAAAATAAAAACTAATACCATGCGTATGGATTATGTTGCCCAAAAGAAGCATCTAAAGGAGAAAAAAGCAGTGGGCCTAAAACCGAACCCTGTGGGACACCAAACTGCACTAGAGAACATGCAGAATAATCACCATTTAAATCTACATACGGATAACGATCAGTCAAACAGGATCTGAGCCAGGAGAGGGCTGTTCCATTAATTCCTACTACATTTTCTAATCTGTGAAGGAGAATACTATGATCAATGTTGTCAAAAGCTGCGCTGAGGTCGAGTAACACAAGCATAGTTATGCAACTGATCAGAGGCCAATAGGAGGTCATTTACCACTTTACTGAGAGCTGTCTCTGTGCTGTGATGAGATATAAATCCTGACTGATATAGTTCCTGTATGCTATTTCTGTGTCGATATGAGCATAGCTGCTCCGCTCCTATCTTTTCCAGAATCTTAGAGATAAAATCGAGGTTTGATATCGGCCTGTAATCGGACAGCTGACAGGGGTCGAGGTCAGACTTCTTAATTATCAGTTTAATGACTGCTAATTTAAAAGATTTTGGAACATACCCAATGCTGAGTGAAGAATTAATTATCAACAGGGGTTCTGTTCTTTCTGTTTGACAACATGTGTCAATATAGGATCTAATGTACAGGTTGATGAATTTGCAGAAGAGATGAGTGAAATTAGTTCATTCTCTTCAAGGGGAGTAAAGTATTCTAGGTTCCGATCTGACATGGTTAGTTTAACATCTGCATCAATTACATTGTCCAGTTTCAAAGCCTCAATTTTATGCCTAATATTTACAATTTTATTAGTAAAAAAAGTTAATGAAGTCCTCACTACTACACAATGTTGTGGAGATTTCTGCAGTGGTCTTATTTCAGGTTAATTTGGCTACGGTATTAAATAAAAATCTAGGATTATTTTTGTTATTTTCTATAAGAGTGGAGAGATGCGTTGATCTAGCTGCACTAAGAGCTTTTCTATAGTTCAGGATGCTCTTCTTTCATGCTAATTGAAACACTAACAATTTAGTTTGACGCCATTTGCGTTCTAATTTTTGAGCGGTCTGTTTTAAGGTGTGCGTGTTGATGTGAATCTACGTTTAATGCGGTAGTCTGTCGCTGTGTGTACATTATTATTATGACACACATTAATTGAGACAAGATAGTGATCTGAGATAACTTCAGACAGTGGAATTGTGAATATATTTCTTATACTTAGTCCGAAGATGTCTGAAATCTAAAGTGTGACCTGCTTTATAAGTGGGTCCTACTACACATTGATTTACTCCTATCGAGTCCAGTATGGACATAAATGCTGTTCTCAGAGGGTCTTCTGGATTCTCAAAATAAATATCCAGCAATTACCGCTTTGTCTACTGAAATAACTAGGTTTGAGAAGAAATTGAATTTCTTTGTGAATTTGCAGGAGTATGGCCCTGGGGGATCTGTAAATGGTAATTAGTGGGATTGACTGAGCAGACTTAATATTTGTAGCTACACTTTTTGTGTTACTATAGAGAACTTCAAATGCATTAAATTCGTGTCCATGTTTTTGTACAATAGTCAGATTATCATGGTAAATAACTGCGACGCCTCCTCCTCTGCCAGTTAGCCGAGGCTGGTGCATATAGCTGTATCCAGGAGGGCTAGCTTCATTTAAAGCTACATACTCATCCTGTTTTAATCCAGGTATCTGTTAAACAGAGTATATCAAACTCCTGATCCATGATAATTTCATTAACAATAACTGCTTTAGATGCGAGAGATCTAATATTTAACAGTCCTAGCTTCAGATCTGGCTGCGCATTCAGTGTGATCGAACTGATGTTAATACAAAAACAGACTTTGAGTCTTTCTAAATTTGTGTTTAGCTCGGGGAACAGACACAGTCTCAATATGATGAAACCTGAGTGATGAGCTAGCAGATGGTATATTTAGCCTGTTTGTTTGCTCCCTGGCCTGGGCTCTGGGTAGTCAGCGATTAATTAGGCCTCTGCTGAGACTATGCGCTATACTATAAGAAATGAGAGCAGCACCTTCCCGAGTGAGATGGACACCGTCCCGCCCTAACAGGCCAGCTTTACTCTCAAAGGTCTTCCAGGTATCTGTAAAGCACAAAGATGTGCCGAGTTCAACTGCACGAAGGACTGACCATAGCCATGTTCTTCTTAATGCTTTGTTCTAAATCTTCACGATCAGATTCTCCCATATTAATGATGAGAGGGGGGTATGACTGGGGTTTTGGTGGTTAATATTTAGCCGAAAACAAATAAAGCAAACAAAGATTTGGCCTTGTTCATGGTTGTTTGCAAAATTTAACATATGTAATTCCGATGTGGTAAATTACATAAGTGTTAACTTTAGTTGTTGGTTTAAAAAATTTTTTTTAATGATGCCCAGCTGTTTTCACACATCCATTATGTTTTTATCTGTTATGTTCTTTTAGGCTGCAATCTTGGATTTGTACTTGAAGACTGTGCTCATGAGCAAAACCAGACCACTCCCTCACATTGTGGTGAGTGTGACTAATTTTTGGGCAAAGACACACAACCTTTTGCTTTATCTTGAAAAATAAATATATGCTTTCAGGCTAAAAGTGGATCACTGCTTCGCCATGTTTCTCACTCTGAGTTCAAGGAGCAGCTCTTGCCAACTCTACAGAAAGCCCTGCTGCGTAGCCCTGAGAACTCGCTCCAGAGTGAGATAGACACTAATACACATTCTACAATATAACAGATATTGCTGTAGTGTGGTTCATGTTAATCTGGTTTCTGCTTCTTTTTTTCCCCCTATCTCTGACACACACCTCTAGCCATATCCTCCATGCTGGCTTCACTTACTCTTGATCTCAGTCAATATGCTTTGGACATTGGAAAAGGCCTTGCCAGTAAGTTTACTACTACCATTTTAAGTAAATGGAAATGTTTGCCTTTGTTTTGACTGTGTGTCTGTGTATCTGTGCATTCTTTTCGCAGGCCAGCTGAAGACAAGTAACATTGAATTGATGGAGCATGCAGTTCAGGCCATGCAGAATTTGGCCCAGCAGTGTAGTGACCAAGCTGCCATCCAGGATCTTGTGAGACACCTCTTTGGCATGCTTGGAGGTGACAAATTTTATTTACACACACACACACACACACACACACACACACACACACACACACACACACACACACACACACACACACACGGATGGGCAAATTACATGCCAGACACCCAAACAGATTGTGCCCATTAGTGATGGGAGTCACCAGGGACCACCCAATCTGATTTTATCACAATACTTCGGTGGCAATTTTATTTGTATTGCAATTTTTTTAAATCACAATTTTATAAATATTCTTATTCAGTATATATATTTTTGGATTTATTACAAACTTTACTAAACAAGGATTGTTTAGTGCATATCACCTATAGGATTATAGAGGAATGGCAATGTTATTTCACCTCAAATGCAAACAAATAAATGAAAAAATACTTTTTAAAATCTATTTTGTAGTTAGTGTCATGATACATGAATTCACACACAAAAGAATAAAGATGCGTAGCTGAGACGATTTATTTCCTTCATCGGTAGTGTATTCGATTAATGATGAATGTCAGTAACCATTCTACAATTGATCAGCAGTCTGAGTAAAAGCAAATCAATTTAAATTCAGTTTTATTTGTATAGTGCTTTTAACAGTGGCCATTGTTGCAATGCAGCTGTTTAGAATAAAAATATATAAATTATTGGGCATTGCTGCATTGGAAAAACTCCCTGAGATAACTATAGAAAGAAACCTTGAAAGTAACCAAACTCAATGAGATATCTCATGCTTATCTGAGTGATATCAGAAGGATGGAGCAGGTATTGATTTGTGATCATACTGCGTGCTATGAGGCTAAAAGGTCAGTATAGTTGAAAGGGTGTTTTGGTTAATATAAAGTTTGTGGGAATTTCAGTCCAAAACTATTGAGTGACTGCGGATACAAGCTATCATAGAAAATCTTCCTGCATCAGTTGAGTACAAGATCATCTTTATGGTCATCACACATATCCCAAGCAGACCACACGGGGCCATCGTCCATGCAACGAGGACTCCAACCAAGCAATATGAGAAATCAGAAGATTCTAAGACTTAGAATCGTGTTCATCACACTGCATGTCCATTTCATCATGGAGACCGTCCTGGCCTCAGCTGATCGATACTGTTCTCTGAGGATTTGTGACTGCAGGCACTCAATAGCTCAGGTCTGAAATTCCTAAAGAGTGTTTTGTACCTGAGCCTTCAATATTGAAAGTGCACTTCATATAAACTTAAACATCTTTCTTGTTATACTGAACATCTAGCTGCCTAACACACAGTATTATGGCTGATCTATCACTGCTATCCGTTGTCAACCAAAGAAGGATGGGTTCCCTATTGAGTCTGGTTCCTCTCAAGGTTTCTTCCTATTGCCATCTCAGGAAGTTTTTCCTTTCCACAGTGGGCCTCGGCTTGCTCATCAGGGACAGTCTGATCATTTTGATTTATACACATTTTCTCACACATTTCATACTAATTTGCCAGAAGATAATGAGATGATGTACAAGAGATATCATTGTGAAAAAAATATTACTCATCTTTTGTTTACATTAGAACAAAAAGTGGCATGTCCAAAATTATTCATGCCCTTCTCAATAATTAATAGAGAAGCCTTTATTGGCTATTACAGCAATCAAACGCTTCCTATAATTTCTGACCAGCTTTTTGCATCTCAACTGGTACTTTTGCTCATTCATCTTTAGTGATGAGCTCCAACTCTTTCAGGTTGGAGGGTCTTTTTGCCAGCACCCTGATCTTCAGCTCCTTCCACAGATTCTGTATTGGATTTAAGTCAGGACTCTGGCTGGGCCACTGCAAAATGTTCATGTTTTTTTCTGCTAACCATTTCTTCACCACTTTTGTGTGTGTTTTGGGTTGTGCTGAAATGTTCACTGGTGCCCAAGGCCTTGTTTCTCTGCAGCCTGCCTGATGTTGAGAATGTTGATGTATTGTTCCTTTTGCATGGTGCCGTTTACTCTGTGATTAGATTCCCTGGTCCACAGGCTGAAAAACACCCCCAAAACATTAGGTTCTCACCACCATGTTTTACAGTGGGGATGGTGTTCTTAGTGTTGAAGGCTTCTCCTTTTTTACACCAAAATGAAGGCTACATTATTGTGGCCAAACAATTACATTTTTGTTTCATCTGACCATAAAGCACAAGACCAGATGTCTTCCTTGTCCAGAAGAACATTTGCAAAGGCCAAGTGGGCTTTTGTGTGCCTTATCTGGAAAAGTGAGGTCCTCCTTGGTCTGTGTCTGTGGAACCCAGCCACCGAGATTCATAAGGATGGCCTTGGTTTGGTTTTGATCCTTGGATTCTTTTTTTACCTCTCTCACCATCCTCCTGGCCAGCACAGATGTCACTTATGGCTTCCGGCCTCACCCTCCCAGATTTTTCACAGTGCGTAACGCCTTGTATTTTTTAATAATATTTTGCACTGTAGCCAAGTAACTTCAAAACATTTAGATATGATCTTATAACCCTTTCCTGACTTGTGAGCAGCCATCAATGCACAGCCGCAGGTCCTCATTGAGCTCATTTGTCTTAGCCGTGACTGTCCACAAACCAACAACAGAGCTTCTTTTTTTCACCTTTTGAGTTGATTAAAACAGCTGTTCCCAATGAATCAGGATAATTAGGATTCTTTAGCTTGGACTATTTGGGATGGTATAGAACTTCCCATAGACTGTGACAGTTTGCAAAGGGTATGAATAAATTTAAATTTTTTGTTCAAATGTAAATAAAAGCTGAGAGAAATTTCTTCCACAATGATGTCTCTTGTATATCGTCTTATCTTTTGAGAGAAGCCTGTGTCATTTCCGGTCAAAAAGTCAGAATTTGCCAGGAGTATGAATAATTTCGGGCTTGACTGTGTGCGCGCATGTGTATAAAAACACACACTTTATACACTCACCTAAAGGATTATTAGGAACACCTGTTCAGTTTCTCATTAATGCAATTATGTAATCAACCAATCACATGGCAGTTGCTTCAATGCATTTAGGGGTGTGGTCCTGGTCAAGACAGTCTCCTGAACTCCAAACTGAATGTCAAAATGGGAAAGAAAGGTGATTTAAGCAATTTTGAGCGTGGTTGTTGGTGCCAGACGGGCCGGTCTGAGTATTTCACAATCTGCTCAGTTACTGGGATTTTCACGCACAACCATTTTTAGGGTTTACAAAGAATGGTGTGAAAAGGGAAAAACATCCAGTATGCAGTAGTCCTGTGGGCGAAAAATGCCTTGTTGATGCTAGAGGGCAGAGGAGAATGGGCCGACTGATTCAAGCTGATTGAAGAGCAACTTTGACTGAAATAACCACTCATTACAACCGAGGTATGCAGCAAAGCATTTGTGAAGCCACAACACGCACAACCTTGTGGCGGATGGGCTACAACAGCAGAAGACCCCACTGGGTACCACTCATGTCCACTACAAATAGGAAAAAGAGGCTACAATTTGCACAAGCTCACCATAATTGGACAATTGAAGACTGGAAAAATGTTGCCTGGTCTGATGAGTCTCGATTTCTGTTGAGACATTCAAATGGTAGTCAGAATTTGGCATAAACCGAATGAGAACATGGATCCATCATGCCTTGTTACTACTGTGCAGGCTGGTGGTGGTGGTGTAATGGTGTGGTGGATCTTTTCTTGGCACACTTTAGGCACCTTAGTGCCAATTGGGCATCGTTTAAATGCCACGGCCTACCTGAGCATTTTCTGACCATGTCCATCCCTTTATGACCACCATGTACCCATCCTCTGATGGCTACTTCCAGCAGGATAATGTCCGTCCATGTCACAAAGCTCGAAACATTTCAAATTGGTTTCTTGAACATGACAATGAGTTCACTGTACTAAAATGGCCCCCACAGTCACCAGATCTCAACCCAATAGAGCATCTTTGGGATGTGGTGGAACGGGAGCTTTGTGCCCTGGATGTGCATCCCAGAAATCTCCATCAACTGCAAGATGCTGTCCTATCAATATGGGCCAACGTTTCTAAAAAATGCTTTCAGCACCTTGTTGAATCAATGCTACGTAGAATTAAGGCAGTTTTGAAGGCGAACGTTGGTCAAACACTGTATTAGTATGCTGTTCCTAATAATCCTTTAGGTGAGTGTGTGTATGTATATATGTATGTATATATATTAAAATGTGGGTGTACATACATATATTACACACGCATACACACACGTGCACGCTCACTGATCCAACCATAGCATGACCACACACCGTTTGTATATTAAGTGTGTGTAATTTATGCAGAACACTGTCTCTCCTTTGTACATTGACCTCCTAGAGCTTACATTGCTGAAAAAGGTAATGCTGGTACTGACAGGTTTCAGAACGCACTAAAGGTTATGACCTCTTTCCAGTTCATCTTTTCATTCCTTGGACAACTTTTGGAAGGTACTGATCACTGCAGATCCACATGAGCGGCAGTTTTGGAGGTCAAGTTTGGAGTCTGACTCGTTCATCTGGCCATAATTTAGTCCTTGTCAGAGTCGCTTAAACCCTTACCAAAAAAAAAAAAACTCACTCCACTTCAACTGTCAGTGATTCCCAATTTTTATTGGGGATTTCTTTCGTTATAGATGCACGGTCATTCTGCTAATATTGTCATGTCATTATTTATTATGTAAATATAAACATGTACATGATGTAGACACAAATATATATTTTTCTTGTTTTAAATCTGAATTCTTTGCTTTGCAGGTTCAGAGGGAAAACTCACTGTAGTAGCCCAAAAGATCAACATACTGTCAGGTATGATTTCAGGTTAATGTTGTGCCAAAAGTTTTAAATGGAATAAGAGAACAGAAAATATGACATCTGTGTGAAAGGATATTTTTTTAATGCACAATATAAAAAAATAATGTCATTGTGAATTTGTCATTTAAGATTATTTTCTATGAAAATATGTGTTATATTATATTGTTCATTCAGTATGTTCATGTGGTCAGCTGACCTAATCTTTTTGCCACATAACTTTCCGCAACCTAGACCTGACCGTAGAGAAAGGCTTGTGCAGTAGGCTAGGGCTAAAACTGAATCAAGAGATGTACCCATCACATTGGAACAGGGTAAATGTAGACTCATTAGACCACATAACCTTGTTCCAATGATCCACAGTTCATTCTTTATTGTCCCTACCAAATTGAAGCATTTTTCCGATCAGCCTCATGGATAAGTGATTTTCTTAAGTCTACACACCTGTTGATGTATTTACTGTTTACTAAGCCTTAAAATTATATCCTGTAATGATCAGTCAGGACGTTTCTCTGACCACAAAATGTGCCTTTTTTGGCCATTCAACCTCTCGATCAATTTAAAACCCATCCCTAGTTGTGCCAAAATGTACCAATAATTAGATTTAAAGCAAAATGCAAGTATAAAACAATTAGGTTTTTTTTTTTGAAAATTTATATTGTTTTAATTCACATTACTTGCATTTGTAATACATGTTTAACCTTGTAATAATATTTACTTTTGGATTTTATTTGAAACTTCTGCCGGAAATGACTACATTGCTCATTAACTTTCCTTTTACCAGCCTCACTGATTTCATTGTGTGACTTCAGTCTTTGTGTATTCTGTGTGCAGGGATTAAAAGTTGTAGCTGTCATTCAGTGTCTGGCTCCTCCAGCCAGTCACTAAGCTCAACTGTTGTACTGCAGTTTATCCCATTTCTGCAGCAGGAAGGTAAGCATCATCTTTTCCACTGGGCCTCAAGTATAACTTGGCATGTGCAATCGCATCACATAGTTGCAGTTCTTCCCCTAGAATTTTTTTTCAGGCACAGTGGCAAGAGCGTCCTTGGTTTTGTGCTCACTTGCTAAAATGTTTGGTTATTTATTTCCCCGTCCATACAAGACTTTTGGTTGGTAATTTCAATGTCAAATATCATCAAGGAGAGAATTAATCCGATGTATATCTTTCGTACAAATTACTGTCAAAGTTCCCAGTTACTTAACATTCAAAGAAGATAGAACGAACAGTCTTTAAGAAAAATGGTGAAATAAAAATATACAAGGTTAAATGCTATTAAAGGTTTTAGGAAATCTAATCACATTGGCCATTGGTTCAGAGTAGTAACTAGCCAGCTAGTTCAAATAATGTTGCATATCAAATACTTTATTTAATAACCAATAAACCCACCATGGTCCACCAAAAAATGTAGTGAGCAAAACTGCATTTATTTTTACTGCCTTAATTGGCAGGACTACTTTTACCTACGTTTGAGGTGAAGTGCATTTAGTATCTTTGCTCAATTGATAACTCGCCCATGGCGCTGCATGAGACACGACTGAACTGATGGAGGGAGAGGTGAAATGAAAAGCCCCATCCACTAACAACAGTTACTGGTTGACTTGGCACAGGGAGAAACAGTATGTGAATGCTCTCCCTCACTCTCAAAACCAATTTCCAAGATATTGTGCATGATTTGCGGGTGTCAGGGAGCTTCTGTTTGGGATGTTTATATTAGCAATATGA
The DNA here is from genome assembly GCA_011419295.1 of Clarias macrocephalus. Lineage (NCBI taxonomy): Eukaryota > Metazoa > Chordata > Actinopteri > Siluriformes > Clariidae > Clarias > Clarias macrocephalus. The sequence continues at coordinate 52,019 of JAAGKR010003863.1, forward strand.
GAAATCATATGAACAAAGACTTTCTCTCATGGTCATTACTTATCGCTCCATCCAATAACAGGCACCTGACACAGACTCCCAAACTTGAATGATTATTTGCGTGTGACTGTACATTGGACAGGATTAGATAAAGGCCTGTTATTTAGACATGACTGGGTGGGGGTGTGTGTGCCATGCCTGTACAATCTTAGGTGGTTGTAAATATTTTTCTGATTTTGTGCATTTTTGATAGTCCACGAGGGGACACTGGTGCATGCTGTGTCTGTGATGTCATATTGGATGGCACGTCTGAATGTAGAGGTTCCAGCTGCTCTCAGAGACTGGCTCAAGAAAGCCTTCACACTGAAGTCCTCCACCTCCTCTGTGCGCCATGCATACCTCCAGGCTATGCTCAGAGCCTTTAAAGGTTAGCAGTCAGGGTTGGTGTGTATTTGTTTGTGTGTTTAAAATATTTTCGTCTGTTTGTTACTCTGTTCACAGTGGTATGAAATGGTTCTTTTGATGGTCTTTGAATTTTGCTCTCTGTATTCCCCTCCTTTATAGGAGACACCCTGAGCCAAGCCGTGGATCTTGTCCCTCTCCTGATCCAGGTGGTAGAGAAAGCAGCTGCTCAGAGCTCCCAGCATGTCTTTCTCTATGAAGCTGTGGCAGCTTCTGTGCTGTTGTGTCATCTCTCTATTCTGGACTCAATTTCTGGTGAGGCATTAGGAGTTTGGGAATTCAAACTGCACAAAAGGATAATTAAGGACTTATATCAGTGAAGTGAAATTATATTTTCATGAAACAGACATCAAATAAAAATTACGATTTGATTATTTCTGACTGTGAATATTTGTGGTTTGATGCTTCTTTAGAATCTAAACTGACCCCCTTTTGGAACTTGATTTTGGATGAGAAAAAACCTCTCTTTGCCACAGAGAAATTTCTTGGGCAGGCCAGTGAGGAAGGTTTGTGTCAATGACAGTCACGGATTAATAGATTGGATCAGCAGTCTGATATGTTTCAATCGATTTATTTGTCTCTCTTTCTCAGCGCTCTGCACTGTCCTGCAGCTGTGTGAGAGACTGTTTCTGGACCAGCCGCAGAGGCTAAACAGCAGCAAGGCTCAGTCAGTTCTATTTCATCATATCTAAAATCGTACCTCATGTCTTGATAGAAAGTCATCAGTATTCTTACCATTTCCTTAAGTTCTCTGTATCTGTAGTCAGCTTTCCATCTATGCAAATTTCAGATTAATACATGAAACCTGTGTGAAATTGGCCCCATATGATCAGAAAAGTAACAAAACCATGTTAGAATGTTTGTGCATGAAGAAATGAATTGATTGTCCATGAATTAGCATAGCCTCCTAGTACAGATATATTGATGGATCCATTTACTTTGACGCACAGTTACTTAAAAATAAGTCTTGAGAAATAAGAGCACAAATGTTTATTTTAAATAAATAAGCTCTTTAAACCGGACAGTGTAATTCAGAAAATGTGCCATGTACTGTAGGTGAATTAATGCTAAAGCAGTTCAGCTATACATGTAGTATAACTTAACTGAACATGTTCAGTTCCATTCATACACATGAAATATAGTGTCATGTGGAACATTCTGTACCATGTGGAATAAGCTGATAAAATGTTTATTGTATGTATAGGCTTATAAAAGCTCAGTTATCCATGCAAATTATATCATCTGTCAGTTTGAGCTTACATTTGAAAGACAAGACTATTTTGTGTTGACTGAAAGCCTTCAGTAACTCAAATAACCATTTCCCACAATTATAGTGAGCAGAAAAGCATCTTAGAACTCTTGAATATTTTGATCCTTGAGGTATGTGGGCTACAACAGCCAATGGGCACAACCTCTCCTGTACAGCTAAAGATTGTGAAAATATTCTATAGTCTTTTTCCCGTCTTTACCTTGCCACGCACTGTAAAACTGTAGCCTCAACTCATATTTCTGTATCTTTTTGTTTGCCTGCCTGTCATTGTTAAATGTCTCTGAAATATTTAAACCAGCCTGGAACCAAAAAAATCCATAGTTAGAGGTCACATTTTCCCCATTCTGATAGAACTGAGCATTTGACCTGAATTGAAATGATTGTTTGGATTCCTCTACTGCTCTATGGTTGGCTGATTTTCATCATTGCATGGTTGTTTTGTTCGTAGTAAATTGGCTGCTTACTGTACAGTAGTATACTTCCCTGAAGACTTCAGTGTGTGCTGGCTCTTGATACACTGCCTCCAGCCTCACTCCACTCCTTGTGAAGCTTTCTCATGCTCTTGAATCAGTGATGCTTGACAATCTTGTTAAGGCTGTGGTATCCCTGTTGCTTGTGCACCTTTTCTTCCACACTTTCCTTCCAGTCAATTTGCCAGGAATATGCTTCGATACGGCACCCCGTGAACAGCTAGCCATTTCAGGGATGTATATTTATGTATATCTGTGTATGTATATGTAATGTATATAGATAGATAGATAGATAGATAGATAGATAGATAGATATTTTTATGAATAATTTAAAATTTTTAATAATAATAAAGTTCATACTGAAAGTGGCTGTAGTCATTGTAACCAAATTGTGCTTCAAATGTTTGTATGTAACCACATCTTGCACATTTTCTCTAGGATGTACCATCGGGCCCTAGTGGCTGTGCTTCTATGTCGAGTGTATGATGTACGGAAGCGTGCTTATCAGAGTGTAAAGAAACTTCTTTCCTCACTGGGTAGTTCTAGCCTTGCCCATGGCCTTCTGGGCGAACTGTGCGTTGTCATCAACAAACATAAGGTCAGAGTTTTTCTTTCACAGAAAGTAAAACAACGTTTGCTAATGAGCTTCCTATCTTCTATTAATTTACTAAATAGAATTAATCATTGATTTATTTAATTAATTATTTGTAACTTGTCGGTTCTAGGTTTTGCCCCCAGAGGTTCTTCAGAATGAGACAGGAGAGTGGACTGAGGTGGGACGCTTATATATCCCTCCAAAAATCTTCTTAGAGGCTCTGGGGGTGTTGTGCACAGCAGTAGGCCAGTGGAATGACTCCAGCGAGGCTGAGAAAATGGCCCTAGATATCATAATTGTGGCCCACCACCCTTCTGTTGGTTTGTTAATTTCTTGTATTATTACTTTTTTTTGTAATTAATTGCACAATTGATCAATATGTTTCATGGCCAGGTGTGGCCTGCACTTAATTATTTAATGACAAATATAAGAGATCACAAAAAAATCACATTAATTTCAGGTAAAACTCTGGAGAAGTTCTGATGCAGGTGAATTTTGTTCTATATTTTTATCATGTCTGCACTATGATGTACAGGATCATTCATGATTTCCAAACACAACATATGAATTAATAAATAACATTGACGGCTTATATTTATAACAGAGAAATATTTAGGTTAACAACAAAAAGACAGACCTATACGAGAGGTACCACATCACTTTTCAAACAGTTATTTTAATAAGTTAGTATTATGGCATGAGTATATATTAACAGACCTAGGATTAGGCAGCCATTCCAATATGCAGGTTTGTATTAGGGCTGCACGATACATTGTTTCAGAATCGTCATTGCGATGTGCGCATGCTCAATAGTCACAACGCACATGGGGCGGCGGGGATGCGATGCAGGATAGTGTTTCTCACACCTTGAAGTATGCTTGGGAGGACTAAAAATATATAACATAAGTTTGTTTGTGCACCCCTTTTGAAAATCTTTACGTCTCCCACCCAGGATGGATTAAGTACTAGCGGATACTTCACTCTTGCGCGGGCAGAATAAATAGGTATGGGATTAGTAGCGCCAGAGTCGGTGTACTGAGATAGAATTCAGCGGATGCCAGCTGCAATAAGTAGTATAGGAAGGTCGTAGTGACAGTTGCACATGCTCTACAGAGAAACAAACTTTCGCTCAGTGAATGTGTTTTTTTTTTTTTTTTCACTCAAGAGCAGCCCAAACACACGGGAAATTAACCTTTAAAAATTGAGCACTGGACTCATTTACAAAAGACAACTGCTTGTCCTGCTAGTGTGTGTTAACGACAAGGTTTCAGACATCAACATTGTGCCTTTGTTTTTTTCTGATACATCATATAGAACCATAGTTAGCATTACTTTATTTTTAACTTGAATGGGATTTTCACAGGTGTATTTGCCCGAGCTTGAGGTAAACGCCCTCGTATTGTAAGTTTTTCCTTGCCACCGTCGCCCTCGGCTTGCTCATCAGGGACAATCTTATCATTTTGATTCATACACATTCACATTGCATGCAAACTTACTTCTTTTGATTGTGTAAAGCTGCTTGGCAATAATGTCAATTGTTAAAAGCGCTATATAAATAACACTGACTTGACTTGACTTTAATCATAAAAAAACCCAACCTTGGAAAAATCATTAGTTAATCTAAAAAAGTTTTATATATAATTATAATATATGTAATTAAAAGTCTAAATTTCTAATAAAGCTGTAAAACTGTAACCCTACTTTTGGCACACCCTGTATGTATGCGCGCGCGCGTGTGCGTATATTAGGGCAGCAACTAACGATTATTTTGATAATCGATTAGTTGGGAGATTATTTTTCCGATTAATCGGATAAAAACTAAATGCTTCCTTAATTTGATGTTTTGCTTATAACTATATAGAACCATAAATCAGGGTATTAGTATGTATAAAACTAAACTTTAAAAATGCAAAAGCCACATATAGAGTTGAATGATCTTTCATTTTGACATTTTAAACCTTAAATTAAATACAAAGTTTGTTTTTGAACAGTAAAACTATTCTAAATATCCAAAATATAAATAAATAAATAAATAAAAAAAAGCAAAACAATTGTTGTACTCTTATTATATTGGATGGCATCTGTTATAGTGGCTGCTTGTTGAGGAGTGCATTGGGGATTTCTTTTTTGAATGAACTCACTTATGCTGACTTGTCTCTTTCTAAAAATAATAATAAATAAATAAATAACAGCATTTGAGTACGCAAAATACAGAATTTTAACAATAATTGCAGATATTGCCAGCTGATAGAGAAGGAACAGCCAATCAGAAGTAGTGTGTGGAAGTCTGTATTTGGCTGGTTTTGTGGAAGCTTTGTAACACTGGACAAAGTTGAGCGAGCATACAGGCAGAGTCGAGCGCGCACAAAAAATAAATGTTGCTTGCGCATGAAGGCAGAGATGAGTGCGCACAGAATCAAGAAGTTGCGCATGCGAGGAGAACATGTTGAACGAGCACTGGAGACATTGCACGCGCAGAATCGAGCTGTTGAGCACGCAGTGGAGACACTGCACACGCATAGAATGCTTTGTCTGCTCTCAAAATGTCAAACCACATGCTCAGAATTGTGGCAGGGATATAACGCCATAGGCACCGCTTTTTTTGCAGACCTCCATTGCGCGAGCGGCTGTGTATCTGTTTTTATTGCAGCCCTAATATATATGTATGTATATACACACACACACACACACACACAGAGTCATGGCCGAAAGTTTTGAGAATTACACAAATATTAGTTTTCACAAAGTTTGCTGCTAAACTGCTTTTAGATCTTTGTTTCAGTTGTTTCTGTGATGTACTGAAATATAATTACAAGCACTTCATATGTTTCAAAGGCTTTTATCGACAATTACATGATATTTATGACCTCAGCTTGCTCATCAGGGACTATCTGACCTTTTTTTTTTCATACACATTTACATTTCTAACAAACGTAAATAATTCTTTTGATTGTGTAAAGCTGCTTTGCGACGATGAAAATTGTTAAAAGCGCTATACAAATAAAATTGAATTGAAAATTTATGCAAAGAGTCAGTATTTGCAGTGTTGGCCCTTCTTTTTTAGGACCTCTTCAATTCAACTGGGCTGCTCTCAATCAACTTCTGGGCCAAATCCTGACTGATAGCAACCCATTCTTTCATAATCACTTCTTGAAGTTTGTCAGAATTAGTGGAGTTTCCAAGCCATGGACCCAAAATTTCAACGTTTTGGTCCCCGAGCCACTTAGTTATCACTTTTGCCTTATGGCACGGTGCTCCATCGTGCTGGAAAATGCATTGTTCTTCACCAAACTGTTGTTGGATTGTTGGAAGAAGTTGCTGTTGGAGGGTGTTTTGGTACCATTCTTTATTCATGGCTGTGTTTTTGGGCAAATTGTGAGTGAGCCCACTCCCTTGGATGAGAAGCAACCCCACACATGAATGGTCTCAGGATGCTTTACTGTTGGCATGACACAGGACTGGTAGCGCTCACCTTTTCTTCTTCAAACAAGCCTTTTTCCAGATGCCCCAAAGAATCGAAAAGAGGCTTCATCCGAGAATATGACTTTCCTCAGCAGTCCATTCGCCATACTTTTTGCAGAAGATCAATCTGTCCCTGATGGGTTTTTTTTGGAGCGAAGTGGCTTCTTTGCTGCCCTTCTTGACACCAGGCCATCTTCCAAAAGTCTTTGCCTCACTGTGCGTGCAGATGCGCTCACACCTGCCTGCTGCCATTCCTGAGCAAGCTCTGCACTGGTGGCACTCCGATCCTGCAGGTGAATCCTCATTAGGAGACGATACTGGCGCTTGCTGGATTTTCGTGGACGCCCTGAAGATTTCTTAACAAGAATTGAACCACTTACCTTGAAGTTCTTGATTATCCTATAAATTGTTGATTTAGGTTCAATCTTAGTAGCCACAAAATCCTTGCCTATGAAGCCATTTTTATGCAACACGATGGCTGCACGCGTTCCTTTGCAGATCACCATGGTTAACAATGAAAGAACAATGATTTCAAGCATCACCCTCCTTTTAACATGTCAAGACTGCCATTCTAATCCAATCAGCCTGACATAATCTCCAGCCTTGTGCTCTTCAACTTTCTCACCTGAGTTAACAAGACGATTACTGAAATGATCTCAGCAGGTCCTTTAATGACAGCAATGAAATCCAGTGGAAAGTTTTTTTTCGGGATTAAGTTAATTTTCATGGCAAAGAAGGACTATGCAATTCATCTGATCACTCTTCATAACATTCTGGAGTATATGCAAATTGCTATTATAAAAACGTAAGCAGCAACTTTTCCAATTTCCAATATTTATGTAATTCTCAAAACTTTGGCCATGACTACGTGTATAGTACAGACCAAAAGTTTGGACACACCTTCTCATTCAAAGAGTTTTCATTATTTTCATGACTATGAAAATTGTAGATTCACACTGAAGTGAATCTATGTGAAACTATGAATTAACACATGTGGAATTATATACATAGCCAAAAAGTGTGAAACAACAGAAAATGTGTCTCATTCTAGGTTCTTCAAAGTAGCCACCTTTTGCTTTGATTACTGCTTTGCACACTCTTGGCATTTTCTTGATTAGTTTCAAGAGGTAGTCACCTGAAATGGTCTTCCAACAGTCTTGAAGGATTTCCCAGAGATGCTTAGCCTAACCCTAACCTTTGCCTTCACTTTGCGGTCCAGCTCATCCCAAACCATCTCGATTGGGTTCAGGTCCGGTGACTGTGGAGGCCAGGTCATCTGGCGCAGCACCCCATCACTCTCCTTCTTGGTCAAATAGCCCTTACACAGCCTGGAGGTGTGTTTGGGGTCATTGTTCTGTTGAAAAATAAATGATGGTCCAACTAAACGCAAACCGGATGGAATAGCATGCCGCTGCAAGATGCTGTGGTAGCCATGCTAGTTCAGTATGCCTTCAATTTTGAATGAATCCCCAACAGCGTCACCAGCAAAGCAACCCCACACTATCACACCTCCTCCATGCTTCACGGTGGGAACCAGGCATGTAGAGTCCATCCGTTCACCTTTTCTGCGTTGCACAAAGACACTGTGGTTGGAACCAAAGATCTTGAATTTGGACTCATCAGACCAAAGCACAGATTTCCACTGGTCTAATGTCCATTCCTTGTGTTCTTTAGCCCAAACAAGTCTCTTCTGCTTGTTGCCTGTTCTCAGCAGTGGTTTTCTAGCAGATATTCTACCATGAAGGCCTGATTCACAGTGTCTCCTCTTAACAGTTGTTCTAGAGATGTGTCTGCTGCTAGAGCTATGTGTCGCATTGACCTGCTCTCTGATCTGAGCTGCGGTTAACCTGCGATTTCTGAGGCTGGTGACTCGGATGAACTTATCCTCCGTAGCAGAGGTGACTCTTGGTCTTCCTTTCCTGGGGCGGTCTGCATGTGAGCCTTTCAAAGACACTTTCAAAGTTTTCCGAATTTTTCGGACTGACTGACCTTCATTTCTTAAAGTAATGTTGGCCATTCTAACAGTTTATTCAATAGGACTATCAGCTGTGTATCCACCTGACTTCTGCACACCACAACTGATGGTCCCAAACCCACTTATAAGGCAAGAAATCCCACTAATTAAACCTGACAGGGCACACCTGTGAAGTGAAAACCATTTCAGGTGACTACCTCTTGAAGCTCATCAAGTAAATGCCAAGAGTGTGCAAAGCGGTAATCAAAGCAAAAGGTGGCTACTTTGAAGAACCTAGAATACAACATATTTTCAGTTGTTTCACACTTTATGTATATAACACGTGTTAATTCATAGTTTTGATGTCTTCAGTGTGAATCTACAATTTTCATAGTCATGAAAATAAAGAAAACTCTTTGAATGAGAAGGTGTGTCCAAACTTTTGGTCTGTACTGTGTATGTATATATCACACATATTAGACCACACATGAAGTTTGGGATATTGGGGAAAATATAGCAAAAGGACAAGACGTGCTGAAGTCTCTTCTTCACTGTTCATACTGACACTGTGGAGCTGACGCACAGACAGCTTCATTAATCCCAAAGGGAAATTGTATTGTTACAGCAGCCACTTCGCATAATGTACAACATTTAAACAAGAATTGAAATGCAAAACAAATAAGTTACATTTAAGGTACATTAATCAACACTGTTAACAATTTAAGGTGCATCAATGAGGCGATAATTGTGTCAAGTTTAAGGTGCGTTAACGAGGTGTGATGTCTTCATCTGAAACATGTTTGCGCTGCTCTCTGAAGGGGGAGTAGTTAACAGCATTATGAGAAGTGTTAAGTTTGCTTGCAATTTCTCGCATTTAATAGCCTTCCTTTCTAAGGACAATAGACTGACGGGGCTCTAATGAAACTTCTTTCTTTCTGGCCATTTTGAACCTGTAAACAAGCAACTGCCAATGTTCATATACTAAACTAACCTGAAGAATGCCATGCTCTCTTGTTTGCTCCATTAGTACAACTGTTCTCAGCTGTGCAATACAATAGCAAAAGGTTTTTCTAATAATCAGTTAGCCACATTAACGTGATTTAACTTGAATTAGCAGGCTTACCAGGAGATTGATGCAAAGAACTGACAATTGCCTATGTATATAATAGGCCTTTATGCAAAATGTCTATATGTGACAACGTTACCAGAAGAACATATTCTCCAGCATGCTCAGTAAAACCTAGCTGTTATACTTACAGTAATGTGTAAAAGTCTTGGGCACATGCAAAAAAAATCCTTAAGCAGAGATGCCCTTGAAAACATTTCTACTCAAAATAAACTTTTTATAAAGAACAGTAAAGAGTAATAAAATAAACAGTCAATATTTGGTATGAAACTACTTTGCGTAAAAAATAATAGTGTTGGATACAGATTCATGCAGTTTTATAAATAAAATGGCTGGTAGGTTTCACTGTTCATGCTAAAGAATAGACCAGAGTTCTTCTGGTCTGTTATATAATATGCTGTATACTATGCTGCCTTCTTTATAGGCATGCATATATTCTTTAATGTTAATTATTTATTAACTTTTTAAATTATGTTTGGAAATATTGATTGGTTTTATGTGTAATAATGCAGACATACGAACATGTATAACAAAGTTTGAACTTTATAATTCAAACAAAATAATGTGTAACGAAATGTGATTTGCCTTAGACTTCTGCACCTGTACTGTACTTCTGATGGTTTCAGTCTTCTGTTTTCTTCAGTTACTGATGCATGAATAATATCTACAGTGTTGTCCTAAGGTCACCTTTTGATAGTACCTCATATTTATTCTTTATTTTTTATCAAAGTGGCTGCCAAATCAAAATTGTGGCCTTTGCTGCTGTCCAGCATGAAGATCGATGCTGCTGTGTTCATTGAACAGAATTTGCACACAATTCTCCCTTTGCTATTAGAGGGGAATGCTGACAGACAGGTGTGACTCACAATTTATTGACTTTATTTATTTATTCATAAGATTACAAAAACAATGGTCCTCACCCAAACTCTTCTTTCTTGCCATGTTTATAGGATGTGAGAAATGCAGTTGGGGAGTTGTCAGTCCTTTCTCCAGGGAAGCTGCTCCCTTGTGTAATGGACCATGTGATTCAGAGGCTGTCCAATCCATTACTTACGGAGGTGACACGTCAGGAATACGGCATCATGAAGACACCAGAGGGAGAGCTGTATGATAAGAGCATCATCATGAGGTAAGGATGGGGAAACACATACTGTATGTGTGAAGCATACATTCCTATGGTTATACTAAATATTCTTGAATCCTTATTCATAAATTAAATTAGTTATACCATTACTACCTAAAATGTTTCTTTTTATACTAATGCATATAGTAATCTCATCTTGCTCTTTAAGCACCCAACAGGAGAGCACTAAAAAGGGCAACATGAAGAGAGAGAACAAGGCATATTCCTTCAAAGAACAGATAATTGAACTTGAGCTACAAGAGGTAAAATATTTTGAATTGAATATCACTGTTTTTTATTCTTTTTGTTTTGTTTTCATTTCTTTTAATTTGCCTCTGCTTCAGGAAATCAAAAAGAAGAAAGGAATTAAAGATGAGGTGCAGCTTACCACCAAACAAAGGGAGATGATCCAGAACCAGCTGGATAAGGAGTCCTCCATTAGGAAAAAACTGCTGGGGGTGATGATTTCTGTGATATCTGGCAAAAGTTGATTTTACGTAAAATTGCTAATCTGAATCTGCAAATCTAAAATTTGAACAAAGGCTAAATCTAAATATCATGATAGATTCTGTAACACAAGTATATTACTGTATATTATGTACTATCATGGTACATGATATTGTTTTACTCTGCACAACTCTTTATCCCATGTCACTAGTTTAGCTACTGTTATTTAAAAATTTGTTTTGGCCCACTTGTAGTTGTAGTTCAAGTTGTGTACAACTTGTAGGCAAGTTGTAGTTAATAACTGATGTGGTTAAACACATACATACAAGAGTTCCAACGCATATCTCAAAAGATAAGAAGTTTTAGGTAGAGATGCACCAATTGCAATGTCCTTGGCCATGTCTCACTTGTTGAATTGGATTTTGGCCTATTTTGATTCTTTCTTTTTCAGAATTATAATTGACTATATATAAAATATTTTGTTAATGGAAAATTCAATTGTGTGTTCATAATAAGACATGGAATATTAAAACTACCTTCAGGAAATATTATACCATGTATAATACCAAAATTAGCAAATGGTTGCTGGACTTTCTCTCACCTAAACAAATCTCAAAATGAAAAATCACTCCAGGTTACTGGACATAGCTTTTATACACAAATTAATCCAAAGGCAAAAATGAAGTGACTGGTGACAACCAGGGAAGGTGAAAGCTATTACTTTCTCTGAGACACACAACACCAGCCAAATGCAAACTTCTGCTCACACACCATTAGGAGGTGACTCAACACACAAGCAAAATGCTTTCTGCCTAAACCTGAGACACCTATAATTGGTTTGAGTGCATGCATGCCACCCCTACTCCATGAGAGCATGGTCAGTCTGCTCCTAGACTCCCTGCTATAGTTTGGTATGTCAGCTGGGGTTCCACTCAGGGCCGGGCTTGGCTGGTTTTATGGTACGAGATTTATGAAATATATGTTATTTTATGAAATAACCAGTCGATCTGATATCAATGTCCATGCTGCAATCAAAGTAGCAAAAGCTCTTGACCTGGATCTGTACGGGGTTTTTTTTTTTTTTTTTTGCTCCGCCCTGATGCCAAATGATTAGATTATATGATTGGATAACTGCATAAATATGTAGGTACAAAGGCATTCCTGATAAAAAATGGACTATGTCATGCTTTCTTTAATCTAGCTTCTAAGTTTAGTTTTCTCTTTTTCAGTTGGACATGGAGTTGCAGGGTACAGTTGGGCTTTTGGAGGCTATTATGGCTCTTCACCCTCCTCAAATTTCCCATCACCTTCCTAGAGTCCTTCATGTGCTCCTGCCCTTATTGCACTCACCATTAGCTGCTCCACATGTGCGCCAAACCTTCCTTCATATTGGCACATGTGTCCTGCAAAAGCAGCTGCATTTCTTGGGTAAGAGCTCACATTTTGTACATTTATTAGCAGAGCATAGCTTTCTTGTTGGGCACAGTACTTTTTAGTGCAAGTAGTAAAGTTCTGCATTCAGACTTCTAAATTTTTTTTATTTGCATGGGCTTTGTGTTTTTGTTACTGTCCAGCTCTTCTTGTGGGTCATGTGACTTTGCGTCTTTTGAAGCCGGAATGTGTGTTGGATCCAGCATGGTCTCAAGAGGACCTGAACACAGCTATGCATCGTGCTGTCCAACTGCTGCACATGCACACAGTGCCACATAGAGAGGGAAAGACTGGTGAGACCAAATACTCTAACAAGAAAAGTTTTCCATTAAAGAGTTTAAGTTTTGCAATTGTGCATCATTCCGTTACTTGCAACATTTTCATAGACAATATTTATTCAATCCAGTTGAAATCGTTTAGATGAGCCATATTTTCTCCTACTGAACAAATTACCAAAAATATTACCCCCCACGCCTTTTTAGGGCCCAAGCACTTTGACATAAACCCTATGTCATCATAGGGCCGTCTTTTTTTTCTAAGGATTTGTTTTTTCACCATTCAGAGATTTTTGGGGGACTTGACTTGCCACAAAATCATGAAAATTGACAGGAAGGTTGGAATCTGCTGCCATTAGGATGCCCAAGAGCCTGTGTTCCGGACATGGCACAAGGCCCTCACATGAGATTTTGCTGAATAGCTCATACCCATTTGCATGTATGCACTTGAAACCCAATACACATTTAGAGCTCATTGAGCTGAACAACTTTTGCATGTCATGGGCTCTACTCAACATGAAGTCAATGGAGTCGGTTGCAAAACACACACATTGGATTTTGATGTACTCCTCCTATGGAATTTATACGATCGCCAACAACCTGGGATCTAAAAACATTTAGGATACAAAATTGCAGAGGACTTTTTTTTTCCCCCCTTAAATGGGTCAGCCGTGACGATGCCTTAAATTTATGTCGAAAAGTGGTTAATAACTTTGTATGACATTACATTGACATCATAGCGTGATGCTTTTTTTCCAGCATCCGGCGCTTTTTGGATGTCTAAAATTTAGGGGTGCTCCGATCAGGATTTTTGGGGCCAATCGCCGATCACTAGAAGCTATATCGGCCGATACTGATCACCGATTACAGGGTCAACTTGAAGCCTTATCATATAGCATTATTTATTAAACTATATCTCATAATGTAAATTAAGTATTGAAATTAAAAGAAGAAGAATATCATGAATTGACAACTGTATTTATTGGCAAGCAACATGTGCAACAAGTCAACTTAAAACATAGCAGCCTGTGCTTGGTTAGTAATTTGGAACAGCGTAGAGCTTGACAAATACAACTTTCCTGTAGATTGTATACAATTAAATAAAATAACAGACAAGTAGGACACGAGTTGCCAGAAGTTCTGCAACGAACGGCAAAAAATGTAACGTTTAATTTTTCGTGCGGAAAGATGGAAACATAAAATGAAACATGTTTAATTACTACTGTGACATAATCACAGCACCAAAACTCGTGGTGAATCATGATGAACTGTACTTACGGCCACAGAGCGAAACTGCGTAGGTGAGATAGGGGAATTACTGACAGCTGAGTGAGTGGCGGCGCGCGAGTCAACTTTGAAAACTGCTCGTGTTCCTTTGTGACTAATCCTCAAATGTCTGATGAGGTTCGTTGTATTAAAATGCTTTGGGTGCTTCACACCTCGTGGAATTGCCTTGTTACACAGGTTGCAGATTGCTAATGTATTGTCTTTTTCACACAGCACGTAGAATTGCCAGAACGGTGAAGCCATTTTAGCAGAGCGCAGCAAAAATGTCCCGCGAGTTTTGCGTCATCTGATCGGCTTTTCTATATCAGCCATTATAGAGACCGCCGATCAAACTTCCTAAAGCAATTATGGGCTGATTATGATTGGCGACCAATCAATCGGAGCACCCCTACTAAAAATCGCCTCTTTCTAATATTGTCATAATGGTATTGGTATGTCACCTTTAAATACATGTGCTCACTGTGCCCATTGTCTTTCTGGTGCGTCTGGGTGACAATGGCACAGGGTACTTGTGCCCGCTCATTGTTGCTTTCAGCTATATTTTCTGATTTAAAATTCATTCTGATCTGGTCAGATCGTTCAGATTGAGGCATTTTTATTGTGTTTTCATTTGTGAAAGATTATATTCCACATAGTTTTTTTGGATTAGAGAACGTGTTTTGTTGATTGATTTATTTTAGTCATGAAATAATCTACTAAAATTTACTACAGGCTCTATCAATGGCATGGCCAAAAAAGCACTATTTGGGGTTAAAGGTGACCCATTATGCAAAATCTGTCATTTTTAGACATTCAGATTGTAATTAAATATGCAAGTACAAAAAAAAAATTTCATTGGACAGGGCATTAAAAAGCCAACTAGATTTCCCTAAAATGTAATGTCATAAAAAAAGATCCCCTTGCCCAGCTTATTGCTCTGTATTGTATGTGCTATGAGGAAAACATGATCAATTTCTCAAAGTGCTAAAATTTTTAAATTTTTTTTTTCAGCTGCACGCCCTTTGTCTGCACCGGCTTTCTCTTTCTGTTTCCCACTGCTGCAGGCCATCCTCAGCATAAATAGCAACACCTCTGAGGAAGCAGAAATCATGCAGACTCAGGCTCTACAGACCATTTGGACACATGCTCAGTTGCGCTCCAGTAATGATACCACTTGTGTACTCATCGATGAGGTAGACAAAATTGGTTGATACTGCTGCTGTAGAATAAAAGAGCTATATAGCTATTATGACAGATTTTTTTGTTTTGCCTCAGCTATTGATGTACGAGGTCAAAATTTATCCGCACTCTGTAATTGTAGAATTTATTGAAAAACTTTTAGAAAAGACAAATACATAATTTTTCAAAATGGTTTCCTTGTTTTTTAATACACTTTGGATAAAAGTTTAGGCTTCAGCTCCTCGATAAGCATCTCACTGAAATGAACACTGTGGATTATTGAACCTTTTTTCTGATAATGTTCCAATAGTGGCCCTTAAGAATCCCAGAAAACTGTAAACATCAATTTTCCACCTGATGGTTGACTCTTGAAATTTTTCCTGGTCTGTTTGTTTACTCTTGTAGTACACTTGTAGTGATCAATCCATGTCTCATCACTAGAAATGATTCTCTTTAAGAAACTCTCACCTTACTTAGAGTATCGCTCCAGATTTTGTTTGCATACATCCAAAAGCTTTCGTTTATGCTCTTCTATCGGTCGTTTCGGTACCAGGTACACCCTCGGGCCACAAGAAACTAAACGCTGTGTGCCGCTCTGCTCTTGTGCAAACAAGTGGGGCATCCATTTTTGCGCATGCTGCAGTTACAAATAAATTGATGTAACACATTCACACATGCACAGCGTGACTGAGGAGAAAGTAGCCTTAAACAGACAGTGCTGACAAGACAGTGTGGTGAACAGTTTTCATTTAACAACAGTGCAGATAATATTTGACTCATCTCAGAGAATATGGATCTAATTATGAACGTTTGGCTGATTTTGTCAGAATGGTCCAGAACTTCTTCCCCGTGTGAACATGCTAATGCTTCTCTGCAAGGTGATTGGTACCTCCACACCACGCTTGCAGGTATAAAGATTTATTGGTAACATATTCATATCGATTTTAGTAGTAAATCCTCAGTAGTGCACTCCATTGTTGTACTGTTATGTGATTTACAGGTCCTGGCATCAAGCTGTCTTACAGCTCTTTGTGCTAGTGCAGGAGGACAAAAGGACTGCGCGTTGGCTGAACAAGCTGAGATTGATGTGCTCTTAGAAGCCCTGCTCTCTCCCTGTTTTTCTGTTAGAGATGCAGCCCTCAGGGTGTGTATTACTTTTTGCTTTATTTTACCTTAATCATTAGTTGTCATAAATTCCATTTTTCATATACATGGTGTGTGTCTGTCTGTCTGTGTGTATACGCACTGTCTATACGCAGTGTGTGTGTGTGTGTGTGTGTATATACGCAGTGTGTGTGTGTATATACGCAGTGTGTGTGTGTGTATATACGCAGTGTGTGTGTGTGTATGTACGCAGTGTGTGTGTGTGTATATACGCAGTGTGTGTGTGTGTATATACGCAGTGTGTGTGTGTGTATATACGCAGTGTGTGTGTGTATGTACGCAGTGTGTGTGTGTATGTACGCAGTGTGTGTGTGTGTATGTACGCAGTGTGTGTGTGTGTATGTACGCAGTGTGTGTGTGTGTATGTAC
>JAAGKR010003864.1:0-30459 GCA_011419295.1 Clarias macrocephalus
AAAAAAACCTTATTTTTCCTTATTCTAGATTCTACCAGATTGTTCAAAACATACAGTACCAAGCTTATAACATATCTCTCACAAACAATACAGATTAAAAACCTATTTTTAGACCAAGATTTAAAGCAATAGCATTCAGAGCTTGTACCTTTTTATGTATGTACACTTCTTTATTCCGATCTATTGATCTCTTCAAGCTCTATTGATTATTCACCTCTGCTTCAGTATTGATTCACACTGACATCACATTAGTCTCCATCTGCAACTCATGTTTCTGGAATAAGAAGAACTACCCGAGTTTGATACCCATGGCTCTTTTTATCTTTTAGTTTTAAATATAAATTGCCATAACCTCCTGGACGGCAATCCTAATCTGAAGGTCTTGCTGTATAAACCCCTTAATTGGAGGTTCCAAAAACAGGTTTTACATCTGAGAAATATGGTACAACAGCTGTATGATTTTAGCAGCATGGTTTTAGGAATCACACTGGGCTGAAAAGAAACCACACAGTAGGCCATTATACAAACAGAGTTCCAGAGTCATCTATTAAATTCAAGCACACTGCTGAAAAGCTGATCCGATGAGATGAGATGTGGTCTTGTACTATTGCGCTTTTCATTTCACTTTAGCCATGTTTTTATTTTCCAATGACAGAATAATTCGACTAATGCTTAATTTATAAAATGCTTTTTATGAATGATCAACTTAACTACATCCTTCAAACATCGCATTAGGACTAACCTTTTTTTTTTTTTTTATATATATATGATGAAGAACATGACCTAACCTTTACGTTTACTCTTAATGATATTGTAGTTATTTATTTTAAATTAGGTTTTTATTACTGTTCTGATTGTTTATTTCGGAATAATCAAAGCATTCAAATGTCTGGGCGAGGCTAATCCACGCTAATCTTGAATGAGCAAGGCTACCCTGCAGTAATGTGACTGGGCTTATTTAATGTGAAGCTAAAAGGCACGGCTGATATTCTGTAACATGAATGAATGCTGCAATCCTGCTGTAGTGTAACTTGGCATGGTTAGCCTGCTGTACAGTGAGTAGATTGTTGACAACCTGGTGTAGAGTGAATAGATTGGTAATAACCTGATGTAGGGTTAATAGATTGGGGAAAGCCTGCTGTAAAGTGATTAGATTGGGGATAACCTGGTGTAGAGTGAATAGATTGGTAATAACCTGGTGTAGAGTGATTCGATCTATTGATAACCTGCTGTAGAAAGGATAGATTGGTAATAACCTGATGTAGGGTTAATAGCTATGGAATAACCTGGTGTAGAGTAAACAGAATGGGGATAATCTGCTGTAGAGTTAATAGATAGGGGAAAACCTGCTGTGGAGTGAATAGATTAGGGATAACCTGCTGTTGAGAAAGAGATTGGGGATAACCTGATATAAAATAAATAGCTTGGGTTTAACCCGGTGGGGGCAAATAGATTGGGAATAACCTGCTGTACAGTGAATAGATTGGACATAACCTGGTGTAAAGTGAATATACAGGGATAACCTGGTGCAGAGCAAATAGATCGGGTATAACCCGATGTAGAGGGGAATAGATTGGGGAAAACCTGCTGTAGGGGAACAGATTGGGGAAAACCTCCTGTAGAATGAATAGACTGGGGTTAACCTGCAATACCATGAATAGGTTGGGTATAACCTGCTATAAAGTGAATAGATTGGGGATAACCTCATATAGCGTGAATACAGTAGATTGGGCATGATAACTTGCTGTAGAGTAAATAGATTGGGGATAACCTGCTGTAAAGTAAAACAATATTGATCAATTGCTGTAAAATGGGTGGGGCTATGCAAGGCTCGCATTTATTGTTGCATTTACTATTGTTCTCAGAAAAGCTCAGAAGATTCCAGGGTAATGCATAACATACCACTCAGCAGTGTCATTTACAAACTTGCTGTAAGAGTAGGACACTCATTGTAACTACGAATTGAAATTATGCTTGTTTAAGACAAACATGTGACCAACCACGACAAATGTATTGTTCTGTACTTCAAAAGGAAACAAAAATGCTGCCCCTATAGTGAAACATCTTTATGACCGAAAAACAAAACATCCAGCCAACAAAACACTTAAGAGAAAGAAATACAATGCTTTGTGCCTTGGTTAGTAGTTCATGAATTATGCATGATGTTGCATTGGTGTATCTAATCTTGTAGTCTTTTAGATGACATACATTATAATCACCTGCATATATAATACAATGTAATAATCAAAGAATAACCATGAATATACTGAGCAATCCTAGAAACGACTTGTGCATTGGTCAAACCGAGCTACTCCTTGGTTAATTAAAGCAACCTCTGCTATATATTGACCCAGCACTGGGTTACAGAAATAACTCCCTTTAATGGCTTCCATTTTGCCCTGATTTATTAGCGCGCGTAAGGTGAGCGTGCATTGCATTGTATTGAGTATAGCTGTGTGATGCATCTCGATAAATCTATGCTGCACTCGTGTCCATTGAGAAATCATCCAAAATGATCGAGGGTTCGAGGTGGAGAGAGAGAGAAAACCGCGGGAATCCTCGTTAACTGCGCGCCCGCGCTGCCTCTTAAACGGGCAACGGCGGCCTGCGCGCGTGATCCATGGAGATAAGAACGCCGACGCTCGCGCAATGAATGAATGGAATTTATTTTTATTTATTTATTTGCGGTATGCATTGCCGTATGCACTGTTATCTTAAGCACCAACTTACTTCACTTTATACAATAAGTGTGCGGCTTAACGTATGCGCCTTATCATTTAAACCGATTTACAGACAGAAAGGGGAAAAAACAGGCCTATAGAGCAACTTGGGCGGGGATCCGGTGGGACCCACTCTGATTTCGGATTAAGCTGGCAGTGCGTTCATTTAGCACACACACACACGCGCGCGCGCGCGCATTTATGCATGCACGCCCGTACGCGTCAGATCCGGCGAATCTCTCGCGAACGAACAGCTGATCGAGACTCCTTCAAACTCTCGCCTGTTTATCATGTTTATAAAACTGCACTTCAGATGCAGAACACAAATATTAATAGAACACACATAGATACACACACACCCACACACACCAACGCGAGAGAGCTCGCGCATGCATTACACAAACCTAATGCATTCCTTCTGGAAATGTCATCACTGATGACTGCATGCGTACAATGTGCGATATTACAGAGATGCACTAATTAATTAATACATTACTGAAATGATTAAGCGCGCTCTCTCTTCCTCTCTCAATCTCTCTCTCTCTCTTGCACACACACATACACACACATACACTCCCAAATGATGTCATATTCCATAAAAAGTACTGCGAGCAACCAGAGATCCCGGTGACAGCGAAAGAACTTCAACACACATGTCCACAGAGAAGGAAATAAAAGCACTATACTGTAGTATTACACTGTGGTATTTAGTGCATTCGTACGTGCGTGCGCTTTGACAGCACGCGCAGTGTAAACCCGTCCACGCCTGGTATTATTAGAGATCACGGGCTCGGCTGGTTAACCGATAAAAGCCGCCTCGCTGTTCATGTCCTCCTCCCGAACAGCCCAAAGTCGCGTCTACAGAGCTCACATCCACTGCCGCGGAGCCGTCTTACTTACTGTCATCTTCACCGCCTCGCTTTCCCTCAAGACATGGTCTGTGAGCCCGGCGCCGTGGGTGTTGCTCAGATACTGCTCAAAGTTAAAAAAAAAAAAAAAAAAGAGAGAGACGACAGGAGAAGGACGAGGACGCTCCGGCGGAGGAGGACGAAGGAGGAGAAGGAGACTCCGGAGACTGCTAGCCCGCGATAGGAGAAGAGGAAGCCGGCATGAAGCGCTGAGTGCGCGCGGTGTAATTCATCGCTCGGTGAGGTGGGAGCGGGAGAGGCAGAAAATAGCCGAGATGGAAACGCTCCAGCTTTCACCGAGCCACGTCTCTCTCTCTCTCTCTCTCTCTCTCACACACACACACAAACACACATACACCTTCTCTCTGTCTGCTTCTTTCTCTCTCTCTCACTCCTACAATTTTAGTCCTTCTCTCTCACTCCTCCACTCTTAATGCTTCCTTCATTCCTTCTCTCTGTCACTGCACTCTCTCTCTCTCTCTCTCTCAGTACTCCACTACTAGTCCTTCCTTCTCTCTCTCTCATGCACATTTCCTCTGTCTGCTTCTCTCTCTCTCACTCTTCCACTCTCAGTGATTCCTCCCTTCCTTCCTTCTCTCCCTCTCTCTCTCATATACATCTTCTGTCTTTTTCCTTCTATCTCTCACTTCACTCTCTCTCTCTTTCTCCTTCACTCTTAGTATTTCTTTCCCTTCCTCCCTTCCTTCTCTCTCTCTCTCTCTCTCTTAGTATTTCTTTCCCTTCTTCCCTTCCTTCTCTCTCTCTCTCTCTCTCTCTCTCTCTCTCTCTCTCTCTCTCTCTCTCAGTTCAGTAATGCTTTACTGACATCTCTCTCTTCGTTTCCTTTATCCTTGTCTCTCTGCACCCATTTTGTGTCCAAATCTGTATTCTGTGGTGCAAAATAAATAGCCACACTTAATATAATAAACATAATTACAATTCATAAATAAATAAACGAATAAACATCTACAGTAGTCTGCAAGCCTATTCACTTTACAGAAGTGGTAGATATCTCAGCAATATGATGTGACAACTGGGTTGGCAGCTGCCACCCTGTGCCACCCATGTGGTCTCAACCGTGTCTGCTGTCGGCAGAACATCTGGTATTGGGAGTAGTCAAGGTTTTTTTTTTTTTTTTTTTTTTTAAAGGGTAAAGTACTATTCAAATGGTATTAGTTTTCCAGACATTATGATTATGTGTGTCTGTTAAATAATATTTCTGTAGTAACTAGACGTTGTGATTGATTTACATGTAATAGATGATATCTGTATAAATCCATGAATACATGGTTGGCACTTAAAAAAAAATTACCTACTACAGTATATGCGCCTCATTTTCATAAAAAATTTATTGCTTTGAACTTTATTTAACGCACTTGTAGCCACACCAACTTGCACTTGATGATTAGACGGCTAGTCACATGACCATACAAAATTCTTCAGAAGTGTGGTCTTCTGCATTTTAAGCATGGCCTACTATATACATTGATATAGATTTGGGTGTGAGTTGGAGATAGACACTGCCAGACATGCCTTTACACTTCTTGAAAAACCTTGAAAATTTCACACAGAATATAATGGAATTTGTAACAACATGTCAATTCAGAAAGGATATACGGTCAGGTTCATAAGTGACATGGTTTTTATATTGTAGCCCCAGTACACCACCACCATGAACGCTTTTTTATAGTTAATTTTATGGGTTTGTCAAATGTATTGCAACAGTTTTACAAAGTACCCCCATTTTCACAAAGTCAAATATAATTTGATAACTGACTGTTTAGCTTTTAGCTCATGGCAAATTATGGTCTGTTTCATATAACAGCTTAAGATTTGAAGGTTTGAATTTGATTTTGAGAACTCTCAACATGCAATACAAAAAAAGCACAGAAGCAAGTGGAGAAGGCCATTGCTAGGCTTAAAAAAAAGACCTGTCATTAAGAGGGCAAAAATTTTATGAGTAGCCAAATCAACAATTTTATAAAATGTTAAAAGAAGAAAAATAAACTGGTGAACTCAGCAACACTTTCAAAGTCTTTGAAAGCTACAGTAGACAGCTATAATTGATTATAACAGAATTCTTTCCTTGATAATGAAAAACCCCTTCACAACATCTAACCAGGTCAAAACATATAAATGTTAATGTATGAAATCAAAACATGCCTTCCATGACTATAAATACAGATGCAAACCGCTCAAGAACAGACTTCTTATACCAATAGATAAACTTGTACCAGAATGATTGGAAGAGAAGAATATGGAGAAGGAATAAAAGGGCTCATGTTCCAAAGCAAAAAGAACAGGATAGTTTTCTGAAAAATTTTACATATCATATAATCCTTGGGGCGCACTGGTGGCTCAGTTGGAGGTGTTTTGCCTGTTTTGCCTTTACATGCACAAAGCATTTAATTCTCACTGAATAGTTCAGGACTGGAATTTCCTACAGTCTAGCTTAGCCTCCAGTAATAAATTAGACTCCATATTAACTTAAAGACATCAGCTGTTATATTGAACTTCCAGCCACCTAACACACAGTATGACTGCAAAACAATCCCTGCCATCCGTTATCACCCAAATGAGTCCGGTTCCTCTCAAGCTTTCTTCCTATTGACATCTCAGGGAGTTTTTCCTTGCCACCATCGCCATCTGCCTTCTCATCAGGGACAATCTGAACATTTTGATTCATACATATTTTTCACATTTCATACAAATTTCCATTTTCTTTTGATTTTGTAAAGCTGCTTTGCGACAATAAATCACTAAGTTTAATTAAAAAAAAGAATTTGACCTGTACAAAGTGAAAAATATAACAGAAGAATAAGATTAAGAAGTATATTTCTACAACATAGAGGTTAGGTTAGGCTTCCCACCTTTTCTGATAAATCCAGCCCTTTGTATTATTTTTGATTACAAGAAATATGTCTAATCTATGATTGGTTATATGCATTTTTAAGGATGAAATGGCGAGCGAGCCAATCAATGCTCCTTCCTCATCTAGAGACCCAGTGAATGAAAGTCTGAAATAAAGGCAGTTTGGAGAGAGTTGTTCTTATGGAGATTTATGATCAGGAAGAGAAGCAGGATTTTCCCCATGGAAACTTATCAAGTCACCAAATGTTATCTCCACATGGGACAAACACATGCAGGAGAGAACAAGGGATAATCTATCAGACCGAGGGTTCACATGGCTGATATTTACCTACAGTACTGAATGGATTGATTATCAGTGGTCTTAATCCATTTGCAAATTCATTCTTATCTGGTCAGACTATTCTGATTGAAGTGTTTACATTATGTATTTCTATTCTGATTATTAGTTATTATATAAATACGGTCCATGCATCTATTGTCTTTAATAAGTTTTAAAGCTACAGTACATACCATTCAATGTCCCCTGTGATATATTAAGAAAGATGGTAAGCCAATAAGAATGACTCGGTCTCTCTCTCTCTCTCTCTCTCTCTCTCTCTCTCTCTCTCTCTCTCTCAGAGTTCTTCTCCCTCACTTCCTCCGCCACTCCCTATTAGTTTTTCCCTCTCAATGAAATCCAGCTCACTTGGTTTAATTCAATTCAAAAGATTTACTCACATGACTATATCAAGCACAATATAATATTATATAATACCCACGAACAGACGAGAGATGGTTTACAGTCCATTTGTACCTGGATCTGCTATCTAAGGTAATTGTACTAGCCTTGTATGCTGCAAAGGGATAGAGTAGATGTCGGGAAAAAAACCTCAGCACTCAGTACTCACTGACGCTGTGAGTCATAAGGAGAGCAAAGACACTAAAAGGTAGAGGATCAGGAATAGAGGGCTTGAGTGTTCAGAGCCAGGTGTTTCCTAGCAATGGCACATCATGACACATTTCCTCTCTCAATGCACACTAGAGTGCCGTATCACACCTTTAAGAGCTGTATTGCTCCACCAGGACTATAATCAGTACTAGAGCCTATTATTTTGTGGTATGTACTACCAGAAACCTTGTAATTTTTTCCTACACTTTCCTTTTCCACCATTTTCGCAACACAAGATCTACAGAATGCACTCACAGCAAGAACAGCTCTTTCGGACGAGCGCTCGGCAGGAAGCAGCTGGTACCATTTCAATCATTTAGAGCAAATATGAATACTTAAGTGCACTTACTTTACTGCAGTTATGTTCACAATGGTGGGCAGGAGAGCAGGACTCTCTACTCTAGAGCACTGGTCTACATCAATAATCAATAATCCATATGTAGTCTACTAAAGAATCTATTTGTGTCATTGGTAGAGCTAAAGGTAAATAAATCAACAACAACAACGGATTGCACTATTATGATTAGCCACTGTTGGACATGGCTTTCGTGAGAAAGAGATGAGTAAAGAACAGAGGCCAGATGTGTTAGGTTTTCGAAAGCTTGAACTCAAGGATGCTGCATTGTGTTTACTGTATGTGCACACAAAGAAGAGTATATATAATGTGTTTGAAGAATTAAAAAAAGACAAGGTATTTCCTCTGGATCTCTTCAAATATAGGTTTCAGTATATCGGAAGATACTACATGTTTATTATTGTAAAAATGTTAAACAATTACAATGATTGAAAAGCACACTTGGAAGGTTTCTAAGTACATTACTTTTGTTACTGTACTTAAAAACATATTTCATGTATCTTTACTTTACTTGAGGAGTTTTATTACAGGATACTTTTTACTTTTATTCCACGACATCATAGCGCAAATATCTGTACTTTTTACTGCACTACATTTCTGCATGGTGCTGTGTTACATAACCACAGAGATGGTTACTATAACTATTAGGCATAATAGTGAGATGTTTTTTTTTTTTTTAATGAAAAGGCAACTGTGATGTAATACAAGCTTAATATTTTTGATACTTAAGTAAATTTGAAAATGAGTACTTTTACTCACGTAGGCATGTACAGTATATAAAGTACTTCTACTTCAGTACTATTTGCCCTAGGGAATCTCTACTTTTACTCAAGAAAAGGATTTGTGTACTTTGCGCACCACTGTATAATAGGCAGCTGTCATCATCAGACTTTTCTTCTATCTGCACCTCATCCTAAATCATTCATGTGAATTCGACCAAACCATCACAGAACGTTTATTAGGAAGACTAGATAGATGTACACTAGCTACTGTATTTCATTTTCTAGTAACCTCACTTTTTTCCCTGTACAGCAATACATTTTACTTTTTACCTTACGGAGGCGAGTTCTTAAGGCAAAATTCCATACTGTGAAACGTATTTTCCCATAGGAAATAATGTAAATGCAGATAATCTGTTCCATCCCCCCCCCCCCCCAATTTCCAACATTATAATAACATTTTTGCATATAAAAACAATCCAAACCTTTAGAAAAGACATGTAAATAAAATAAAATATGAAATAAATAAATAATAAACCTCTGGTTTCTGATTTCTCTTGGCACCGGCTGCTTTAAAAATGAAGCTGAAAGTGACTCCGTTATCTTCTTTCTACCGTCCTTGCTAACATTCTTGCGACACATGGTGCTGTCTTCATTAAATCTTGCACAAAATGTAAAAATAACCAGACTAAAAAAAAAAAAAGTAAACTTACTTTGCTTGACTTTCCACTGACGCAAACAAGTTTTGAAAATAAATAAATAAATAAATAAAAATAAATGCTTCGTATGCAGAGGCCAATTTCTTGCAAAATTTCAGTTCTTAAGGTGAAAAATCATGAGGCGGGGCATTCGTAGTGTATGCTGAAGTACCACTACACATGAATAAAAAATTTAGCATGTTCAGTGGACAGGTCCTCCTTGCATGACCCATTATTATTAGTCTTATTATATAAGTCAGTTATAGGCCTTGAAGTATGTTTGTTCTGTTTGGATTCATCGAAACCCCACTTGGTAGCTTTGGCAGCACTGTGAAAAAAAACCTCTCATCACTTTAAATCCGAGTTGGTGTGCCCCATCTGATGTGTGTAAACACGCCAAAAATAGGCATAGAAGCTCATTGCAGTAAATTTGCTCAGGGACGTAAAACTCCTGTGGGACTGGCCTTTCTGGGGCGAGATCTCATTTAAGAATACACACTGCCATTCAAGCAATTAGCTTGTCAACAGGAGGCTAATACATGCCAACTATTCAATTTTACACCATATAGGCACAGAATACTGAGAAGCGTTTAGACGGAGTTGTGGTCATTAAATGACTCATTTAGTTTGGTACATGGAAATACTTTTCCTCAAATGTATTGAGTTATTTCCCAGTCGCCCCCAAAAAAGAAAAGAAAATATACTACATATATATATATATATATATATAAAAAAAAGTTCAATTGCTACACAAAAGGTCAAAGGGTGCTTATACATGTATTGCATCAAAAAAAAAAAAAAAAAAACTACTGTTGTCAGACATATAGAAGCCAGAGGCTATGAAAAATCCATCGTCTCATGCTGAGCCCTGTCAACTCCAGTCAATTTCTGATTCTTCCTTTATCTTTTTCCACCACCAGAAGTGGGGATGAGAGGAAGGAAAACGCTAAATGCCAATCATTAAGGTTCACCTGTCTCAAAAAAAGCTCACCAATCACTGTCCAAATGAAGCCTCGAGAACGAGGTAGTGATATCAGAAAGAGAGAGATGATAAGGAAGGGAAACATCATTTTTAGCTTATTTTCATCACTGATATAGGGGATGGGGAATGGGGTAGAGAGGCAGAGAGAAAGGAAAACTGAACCTTACTTAAAGGTTTTACTGCAAAGAGCAAAGCAGAAACTACAGTGCATCCTTTAAATAAAGTCTATATATATATTACTGAATATATCATTACACAAGTAATTATTTACTACATTATAATGATAGGTATGCATCCAAACCAGATTATAAACTCCAGTCCGTCTTATAAAGCCTAATCTTTCTCTATCAGGATCAAAGTCCAGCAATGACCTGATTAGATCAAACCAAAAGCCAATGGTTATTAACAGGACTTCGGTAGATGTTAATCAATCAGCTTGCTGATCATGATAAAAAGGACGAGGGAAATCACTCTAGATCTTATATTTTGCCTCTGGGAATAGAGGTCTTGCTATGGGTCACAGCCTACAGAAAGCTGCTTAATGGATTTATGGAATTTCAGTTCCCATAAAAATCAGACAGCTTAACTATTGCAACTGTGTAGAAACTAGATAAGCATCTAAATTTGTTTGGGTTTTGATTAAAACATTAACCGACAAACCAGTTGTACTACTCCAGCGTTGTTGCTTGTCCTAAGAGAAATTCAACTTGTTCTACAGTCTAAATACCCCGATCAGCCATAACATTAAACCAACCTACAGCAGGTTTTGGGGTCTGCCTGTGCCACCAGGTTGTCAGGTCTTTAGTCGTCTGCTTTGTAGTCTGGAACCATGATGTTGGCATCAGATCCTTGGGGGCTGTGGATCATATTTGTTTGACTGGCGCATCCCATTGGTGCTCAATCAAATTGGTCTCTTTGTCGCCGGTGCCCTGGGGATGTGGTGCACTGGGTGTTCTCGTGCTTTCTGTCGTGACCAGCATTGACTTTTTTCAGAAATTTGTGCTGCATTGGGTTTTCTCTAAGATTGGACCAGACAGGCTGGCCTTTGGTGCCCATGGGAATAGTTGAGCCTTGGGTGCCCATGAACGAGTTGACTGGTGTATACTGTAGTTGGTGATCAATATTGTTCAGTTAAAATTGCAGTAGTTTTGATGTTATGGCCGATTGGTATGGATAAGACAGATAACCCTGTAGCAACTACGTTTCTATAATGAAAACTTTATGTTTGTAATAGTGAGAACAAGAATTCATGAATCAGACAAAAACGGCATAATCATACAGTACTAATACTCATGTTAGTAAATGGTGTATCCCTTACAGATATACACCAGTAGTGAAAAGTTATTCAGAGATTTCATACATCATACTTGATGTCAACCAGGAACACTGCAGGCCACATATTGTACACATCCTAGCCCAGCTCCTCTGCTTCTTTCATTCCCGTATCAGTGCTTCTGAGGTAGTAGACGGATTTGGGAAAATTTACAGCGGCGACAAAATTGGATCACGTCCCCGGTGTAGGAAATGCACCTGCTGTTTTTCCTGTCGCCAGTAAGAAGGCTTAAACGAGCGACTGGCACACCTTGCTCTTTTGATTTAAGGGAAGCCAAACAGGCTGAGTTAAAAAGTGCCCGGCTCCAAGGGACCTGCTGGAGAAGGCGATGTCGATGGCATTTTGAGTGACATCATCGAAAGAGGAGGAGGAGGAGGAGAGAGAAAAAAAAAAAGTCCCTCGGAGACTCCAGACTGTGCCCGAAAAACATCCAAACCAATTACTCCCCCAACCCTGAACTGCCAAATGACTTTTCACACGCTTACTCAGTCAATCATCCTCTTTTACACTCTACCTGCAAATCTGATGGAGAGAGAAAAGGAGAAGACAGAAAGTGAGTCAGAGTGATGAGATGTAGATTGTCACTTTTCAATAAGACACTTGCTCAGTGCACAGAAATAGAGGGATTGCTGGAGGTAAAGACTGCATCAGATGACAGCAGTGGAGCCTGAATGATGTTCGGTACTAGCGTTTAATAAGTTAGATGTAATGAAACTAGGGGTGGAATGGTATGAAATATTCATGGTATGACAAATGTACAATATCATGCCATCTGCTTAAGACTTCACGGTTTTAAAAATGATGACATCAAATGGCATGTAACATTGGGTATGAAACTGATGCTACGTAGGAATTGTTTAAATGCCAAACTTTTATTTGGCACGTTTTATTTCATGTTATTATAGACAGGTTGCATTAAAGGGTCCATGCAGCTTCTTTTTAGTCCTCTCTGAATTGACTCAGCTGCAGGAGGTGAACCAAACATACAGTACGTTTTTGATAGCAGGCAACTTTTTTTTTTTTTTTTTTTTTGTATTGTATTGTTTTGTACATGCAAACTAAGCTATTTGGTACTAACCGAAACAAAGGACGGCGCTTTAGTGCTGCGGCAAATGATTCTGAATATTTGGACCAAGAAATCATAAAAGAAAATTAACAATGCACAAAATCTTTTCTGTCTGGCCAAAAGGTCTAATTATTGGGCTGCATCAACAAAAACAACTAAGGAGATTTGAAATGACTGGAACTATGCGAAGAACTGTCCAGCACATTATTAACACCTGGAAGAAAAGTAGTGACCCATCAGCCATCAAGAGGAAGAAATGTGGTTAAAAAATATCAAGAATAGAGATCACTCTAACGCACTAAATTCATGGTAGAAATTATAGTAAAAGTAAAAGCATTTCCTCACAAACAATGTGATGAGAACTCACAGGATTGAAACCAAACCACCTAATCAAACCAGTAGGGAGCATGAAGATTGCACTTTAAGGTCCAATGGAAAAAGGTCATGTAGTCTGATTGAGCCAATTCCAGAGAGATCTGCATCAGGGTAAGAAGGGAAGCTCATGAAGCGATGCACCCATCATGCATAGCGGCCACTGTACAAGACTCTGGAGGCAGTGTTATGATCTGGGGTTGCTTCAGTTGCTCAGGTCTAGACTCAGCAACGTTATGCGGCAATAAAATGTAGTCAGCTAACGACCTGAATGTACTGAATGACCCGAGTATCACATCTATGGAGTTTTATTCCCTGATGTCTGAGGCGCAAAGAGTGCTTCTGTGAGCATGATTCATACATAAACTGGCCACCACATTGCACGTCATAATCTAAGTTAACGCCCCCTTTGTTTTTTGACCAGGTGATTCATATACTCACTCACTGTCTCTCACTCGTTGTCTATACTGCCTAATCCAATCATGAAGGGGCCTGGAGCCAATCCCAATCCCAGGAAACCTAGGGCATGATGTAGGGTGACGCCCTCGACAATGTGCCAGGGCATCGGAGGACAATTCTGTGAACGCCAATCAACCTAATCTACATGCATGGGAGGAAACCTACCAAGCACGGGGAGAACATGCAAACTCCATGCACACAAACCTGAGGGGGGGAATCAAACACGGAACCTGAGGGTGAAAGGCAATAGTGCCACCATGCCACCTCGGTGCATATAGCCTGTAGTTATCTAATCTTTTCCCAAGCTGACTCTTTGTTCTCCATGCTTGAGGGATTTCTATGTAAAGGCTTGTTTACATTTTTCCCCCCGTTCAAATTTATGCCCAATGAAAAAAAAAAGAGTTTTCCTGTAAGACTATCAATATCAATGCAGTAACAATTTCTCACTGATTACGATTTGGCAAACAGACTAACGCTGTAGGTCTGAAGACGATTTCAGACAGTTATTGAGTTCCTTTGTTCCACTGGCATCATCACAGTCCTAAACAAAAAATTTATCTCTTTAGTTAGGTGAACACTTGTCACTTTTATTGCCACTTTTTATATGCAAACAATCCCACGAGGACAGAAAAGTGCAGGATAAACCACTTTCTTGAACAGTGCGAATTTATATGAGAGGCGGCCAGGACAAAGTGCAATTAGAGCACATGGGCTTGTACCCACAGTCTTCGGAAAGATGCATGATGCACCTAAGAACTTGCTGAGCTTAGGCTTCTTCTCCCATTCAATAACTTACATGATTGAGGAAGAGGGGTACAAACTGTATTCTACTTTCTGTATAGTCCCATAAGTTCCCTACCAAGTATACGGCAAAAGTCACGATTCAGCCCAGACGAATGGGTAAAAAATGCTGCTGCTTCATATCTGCACTTAGATATAAATATTTCACTTTTGTTCAGCCAACCCACCAAAAATAATTTCAACATAATTATGCTGTTTGGCACAAGACTCTCGAGGACACAGCATGAACATGCAGCACAGCTGTGAAAATCAAAAGAACTATCACCGCGCTTCATCCTTTTACAAATCTCGCCAGCTATTATTTTCTCAAGAAAACGTTCAGAACTACATCTGTATAATTGCTCCGTTTTCAGAATGACACTGAATTAACATCGCACCATACTGTATAATGCAGTAAATAGGCTTCCTGTCTGAAACTGCACTGGGTTATTAGCTGAAGTGCAAGCAAAGGTAGACCAAGCTTCTAAACCTCTACTGATGACTTAACAGGATAAAAAGTACTCGCCCTCCAAAAGTGCTTCCGTGGCGGATAAACCATTTGTACCAACAAGTGATGGAGAAAGCGTAATCTCTAGACCGTTTCTCCTGATAAGCCTGGGAATGACGTTGGAGCTACACGCGACTGATCCGGAGCTGTAATGGAGAGCGATGGATCCAGACCATGCGCTTAATCGTCACCGTCTGTTCTCTATTTAGCAGTGGATGTACTTTTGACCCACAGCATCTGTTCTGATTTTATATCAATACAACAGTAACATTTACAACTGAGTGCAAGTTTCATCCCTGATATAAATGTGTAGCTGCTTGGGAAAACCCTGCTGCAATTTTGACATTGTCTCCTAGGGGAAGACTTTCTACAGGTGTCTCTGAAGAGAAACTCACGCATCGCTCATCGTCATCTATATTGCTTTATCCTGTATACAGAGTGTCCGTCGGCCTGGAGAATATCTGGGGAGACTTAGGGCAGGAGGCGGGGTACACCCTGGACAGGGTGCCAATCCATCGCAGGGCACACACTCATTCACACATTATGTGTAATTTGGGAATGACAAATCTGCATGTCTTTGGACTGTGGGAGGAAACCCACCAAGCACGGGGAGAACATGCAAACTCCATGCACATAGACCCGATGCCAGAATCGAATCCGGGACAATGCTAACCACTAAGCCATCGTGCTGTCGCATATCACAATCTCTTTATTAGGTGTTAACAGTACCATGAAAAACCATATCTACTGTATGTACATACAGTGGAACCTCGGATTGCGAGTAATCTGGTTTACGAGGGTTCCGCAAACCGAGCAAAGATTTTTAATACATTTTTAATTGGAAATCGTGCAAGTATTAGTTTACGAGTCGCTGAGTATCATGTATCACGCATGCGACTCTTATTTTGACACCGAGCGGCAAGTGATCGCAACTGAGCCAATGATTTTTCTTTCTCTTGCCCTGCGGAATTGTGGCTAATCGTCTCCCCTGCTCCCCTGGGTCTTAGTGCTCGTCTCTTACTGGTATAATCAACGTCTCCCTCTCCGTTTCATCGTGTCTCATATGTGTGTGCGCGCGTAATTTGACACCGACACACACACACACACACACACACACACACACACACACACACACAAGCTCACTCTCGCCTGTGTGCACGCGTAATTTGACACGGACACACACACACACACTCTCTTGGCTTCACACACGCACACACAGACACACTTTCTTCACACAGAAAACTCAGCTCTGTCAAAGGTAAAGGTAAAGGTATTCTTTTCAAAGGTAAGGTGCTGGTTCATTTGTTTTATTATTTTTTTTTACTTTACAGCAGTGATTTTCGTTAGTATGCGCTCACGTGTGTGTCATTAGACAGTGTTCTTTTTTCCCTGTTAAAACAGTGTGTGTGTCTTTGTTGTGAAACTTTAAAAGCGAGGTGGGGGAGGGAGGAGTTTTACTATGTAAGACGAGGCGAGGGAAGGGGCTAATTCCACACACACAAATACACGGCGCCTGCCCGCACAAACGGAAACACTTATCTGTCGGGATTCATTCATTTATTTATTAGTGCAGGTAGATTTGTTTTATTTTTACTTTATATATTGTATGAATTATTTTTATGTATTTATTTTTTTGGGCTGTGGAATGAATAATTAGAGTTTCCACTAATGGGAAAATTAGATTTGGTTTACGAGTATTTTGGAATACGAGCCCGCTTCCGAAACAAATTATGCTCGTAATCCAAGGTTCCACTGTACTGTATGTTTCTACCAGCTTTCTGTGTTTCTGTGACTGATAAACTTCTAGTAGTCCTTTCATGTTTAATAGTTTTTTTTTTTAACCTTTTAGTTATACATTGTTGTTATACATACAGTACACTAAAAGTCAAATGCTTGGACACAGCTAATTAGATTGGATTTTAAAATAAACCAGAGGAAACAATGGAAGGAAGAGAAGCCAACTTTGTGGTCACAGGAGTTCCTTCATGAGTTCATGGGAAATGCGTCTTATAAAGCTAAATGCGAAAATTCGAAGAGTGTGCAAAAGCAAATCTAGCTACTGTATATGAGTCTCACCTCCTGTCCCTGTGCGTAAGGTCTGCATGTTCTCCATGTGCTTGGGTTTCGTCCAGGTTTCCTCCCACAGTTCAAAGACATGCACTGGAGGATGATTTGCATTTCTCAATTGCCCGTAGTTTATGAGTTTAAGTGGGTGGGAGTGTGTGTGCATACAGTATGCAGGCTGTAAGAGTTTGGGGTCCTTACCCGTAATGCAGTGATGTTCAACCACTGACATGAAGTTACAGTATGCTATCAATCGTCGGTCAACATACTGTAGAATAGCATAGCTACATATATATTGCATGGCTTTATAAATAAAAATACACAATTTTAAGGATGTTGGTCAGCTTGGTCCAGTTTTTATAAGTATATTAAATTCAATTCAATTCATTTTATTTATTTGTGTACTGTTTTTAACAATGATTATGGTCGAAAAGCAGCTCAAAGAATTAATGCAGTATTTGAATAAATTTGAAAAATGTAAGGAAAGAAAGTCTACATTATTTTTATTATCAATTTGTCCCATGAGCAAGCTGGGGGTGACGGTGGCAAGGTGGCAAATCTCCCTGAGAACCTGAAGAGGAACCAAAGTCAAAAGTGAACCCATCCTCATTTGGGTGTCTGAAGAGAAACTCATGCATCTCTCATCATCGTCTATACACGGTGGTGGTGGGGGCCTGGAGCCTATCCCAGGAGATTTAGGGCACGAGGCATTAGATGATATCGGATAGTACCTGATTGCAAACCAATCCCTGCTATAAAATGAAATAAGTTATGAAATAATCCAGGGTCAAGGGTTCAATTCCCGCCTCTGGCTCTGTGTGCATGGAGTTTACATGTTCTCCCCGTGCTTGGTGGGTTTCCTCCTGGTACTCGGGTTTCCTCCAACAGTCCAAAGACAATTAACTGGCGTCCCTAAATTGTGTGCCCAGGCATGGGCGTGTTTCTCCTGCAATGGTCCCGTCTCGTGCACTAATTCTCTCCAGAATGTTACACAGATGACTGAATGAAGAAATGTTACACAGATGACTGAATGAAGACGCTTTATAGTTGATGTGGATGAGAGAGGAATGTACAGTAGAGTACGCAGGCCGGAGGAAACCCATGTAGAGAACATGAAAAACTCTAGGCAGGAATAAACCTGGAGATTTGTATCATAGAGGCGGCAACGCTCCTCGTTACACCACTGTGCCAGAGTCAAATTAATTTTTAAAGACTTTTTTTTTTTGTAAGATGGTCCTCTATTTGTATGAAGCAGACATGCAGATGAAAGGCAGCACCATCATCCACTCCAGGCATTAGCATCAGTTTTGGAGAGGAGATTATTGACAGAGACTCATTATAGGCAGCCCACTCGACTGCCCTCCAGCCTCAAGCCTCTCAAAACTCTCTACACCCAGGCTGTCTGGCTAGGCACACACACACACACACACACACACACACACACACACACACACACACACACACACACACACACACACACACACATGAAACAAGAAGCGCATCTTCTCAAGAGGGGTCTTTGAATTAAGAGAGTTCTTAAGGTCAGGCTAGTCATTATGTCAGTCTCGCTGCTCAGTGTGTGTTGTCTGACCGAGGCTGGGCTTCAAGTCAGGAATCCCATCTCTGAATAAGTGAGAAGAAAATAAATCATGCACATTAGAGCTTGTGCACATGTACTTATTCAGGAATGGAAAATCAGTGACGGATAAAAAAAAAAAAAAAGAGAAAAAAAGTAAGTTATTGTAAGGTGAGTAATACAGTAAAATGAGTGTTTTTAAGCTTCAAAATGAGAATATTCCTAACAGCTTATACGAACTCAACCACTTTAAGTGCAACATGAGACAGGCAAATCTTTCTCGCAGCCTTTATATTTTTCAGCACACTTTTCATCCTAAAATAAGAACGAACAAACATGCCACCCCTGTAGTTCACGGCTTCGGCCTCGATCAAACTCAAGTCAAATCAGATCTCGCTTCGTGCTGGCGTGTGAGCAAACTCAGCCGGCTTTCTGTCTGTCTGTCTGTCTGTCTGTCTGTCTGTCTGTCTGTCTGTCTCTCACCCACCGTGAAAGGACAAACAAAGCACTTAAAAGTAAACTCGCTGTGATCACACACAGGCGAGAATAATCAGGCGTCACCTGCGGGTTCAACCTGCCCTCCCTCAGTCTGCAGCTGAACTACACTCGACTACACTCCTGCTGCCAGACCAAGGGGCAACATCTGGGTCCGAAAAACATACACTGGGAGCCGGCTCCAAAAGTGGGTCGATCACTATCGAGCCTCCAGTGGTATAACTGTAATAAATATGTGCAGCCTGGTACAAAAACGGTTTTGGTCTCTATAACTAGATTTTCCTTTCACCTGATCGGTTAAAATTACATTAAGCTGTAAAATTATGCATAATTATGGATTTAGAAAACTGATGATATGGAGGGTTAATCCAGTTCTTTTCCAGTCTATGTGCCACGCCAGCTTTTAGTTTACGGCAACACCAATCCATATATACATATTTAAATTTACATTTACATTTGGCAGACACACTTATCCAGAGCGACTTACTGTGCATTTTATCTCATTATACAGTACAGCGAAACAGTTGAGGGTTAAAGGCTTTGCTCAAGTGCCTGAAAGTGGTGCTGGGGTTTGAACCTCCTGGGACCTTTCGCTCAATAGTGTAAGACAGGGTCAGGTTAAAGCTCAATGGTTAAAGCTTTGGACTATGATTGAGAAGGTCCCAGGTTCAAATCCTACAACCACCAATTTGACCCTCAACTGCTCAGATGTATAATGAGATAAAAATGTAAGCCGTTCTGGATAAGGGCGTCTGCCAAATGCTTAAATGTAAGACTTTAACCACTGATATACCTCCGCCTGCAAAAACCGCAATCTTCTACAGTAGGTAAGATCTGTTTAAAGATTATAGATCTGCATTCCAGTGGCCAGATACAGCAGGGGCAGTTCAGTGGTTAAGGTGTTGGACTGCTGATCTAGTGGTCTCTGTTTCGTCCGCCTGTTTTCTGCCACTACTGGACTTTGGAACAAGCTCCGATACAATCGGGTGATGAGCTGGCACTACAACCCTGTAAGTAATTTCCAAAGATACCTTAAAGGTGGGAAGTACAGTCTGCGCCAAAATATACAGTACTGAAATGGAAAGACGAACAATATTACCTTGTTATCATCTGTGAGTTTATTTGTCCTGAAAGAAACTTAACATACACACTATTAGCCAGTTGATTTACCACGGTATGCGGTATGTATTGTAAGTGTTCATGCAGACTCCTGCAAGAGGAGACGATTTGCTTGCGTAATGCAATACAGTTCTTGGCGGACCTTCACAGGTCTGCTTTAACATTCCCAACAAGTAGGCATCAGGTGGTGTAAGATCAAAGGAGTGGGAAGGTTATGATGGAAAGAAATTGTTCTGCCAACTTTTTCAAACTCGGTAAACACATACGGCTGGAGCTATGCCCTGTCTTGCTGGATGGCACATGTACGGACCCTATGCCCCTATTCCCCTTTAGGTAAGATACTGTAATAATGACTAAAAATAAACTTGATCCATTTACAGTTCAGTAGACTGACAAATAATGTTGAAGCGCTGTATAGTAGGATTATATCATAATGAACTCACTACTAAATGTGTGATATTGTTCTTTCCTGACAAAATGTTTAAAAAGCTTGGGTGATATACACACTTCAGCGACTTCAACAGCTGCAATAAAGTAGATATGAGGAGACATCCAGTGTGCAGAGAAAGAAGAGCGCACAAGCCAGAAAGTAAAAAAAAAAAAAAGGTAAAAGTGAAATAAATGATCTGTTCCTTCGTAACAGCCTTCTGCATTCTTAACATTCTTAACATGATAGAATAATATTCATCGGAAGCTTCTTCAGTGCCGACTGCCCAGAGATGCCACAGTAACCAGGCAACCCATTCAAACAGCAGCATCATGCCAGCCATGGGTTGCCCTGGAAACAGGTGAATGAGTGTGTGTAATGGACGATGAAAGCGACACGTCCAGGTTAGTGGACGCTCATGTCTCTGGAAACGAGGCCTCCCGATGTAGGACGTCAAGGACGCAGGATACATTAGATCCTGCGTGGCTGAGCTATCCAATCAACCTAATCTTTTGGATCGTTATGATTATGTGATAGACCTGTAATAGCAGGTACATGTGTCCTCTTCACTACAGTCTACCGAGTGCAAGATCTATTCATATTCCAGCAGGTATAAAAGCGACAGGGAGATTCCATGCAAAAGCCATGGAGAAAAAATGACGCAAAAGTGTTCTGATACACTAAACTACTAGGTACCTACTGTACATAGCCTAACACAATGGTGAAGTCCAATGCTGAACATTAAAAACTACGAAGAAACAGAGAGGGACAGAAAGATTTCAAACGTCACATCCATACTGTGAAAAAAACACCACATCCATAATGTCAGTTTATCCTAAATCATTAATTTCCATCAGTTTTAACAATAAAACCACTTAGGTTTTGGGTTCCCCACTGTGCTACCCTGGCAGCTCTGGCCTCTCGGGGCATGACGTCACAAGACCTTTGGGGGTGTGTGCTGAGGCATGTGGCACCAGGATGTTTTCAGCAGATCCTTTGGGTGCTGAGGGTTGCAAGGTGGAGGCTGCTTGTCTTGTCCAGTGCATCCCATTGGTGCTCGATCTTTGGGAATTGGGAACTGGATGCACTGGGGGTTCTGGAGCCTCTCTATCATGGCCAACATTGACTTTCTTCAGCGTGTAGTGCTTCACTGACTTTTCTGTGGGATCGGACCGGACAGGCTGATCTTTGGTCCCTGTTGGTGTGGGTGAGGCTTTGGGTTCCCATGATTCTGTCAATGTTGTTCAGTTCACCTCGCAGTGGTGGTTGTTATCCTTTATTCAAATCTACTCTTTATGGCTCCAAATGTCAAGCTGGAATCGCTCTACAACAGGTTTCAGGGTTGGAATTTCGAAGATGTTGAGCCCTTATGTGGCCAGGATTCTGAGAACCACACAGAAATGTCTTGGAAGAAAAATAAGGAAAAAAACTTATGCCATGCTAAGTTTCCCTGATTGCTACTTTCTAACTGACTGTGGGCACTTTTGTATGGTTCGATTTTAATTTTGACGCCTTACTCTTTTTTAAATCTCCTCACTCTTTGCCGGTTTTTGACTTTTTTGAATTGGGTTGAATTGGCTGTTTTTGCATCCAGTACAACCATAATTTCTAACATGTTGCCGCTAAGCTGCTTATTGTTCGCTGTTTGTACCGAAAAAAACGACTCCACCACTCACGCCTTCCTCACATCCTATCAGCTTTCCCGGGGACATCAAGAGGCGCCGCTCTCTGTCTGCTCGGCTCGGCGTGGTGTAAGATCGTGTCAGGACATCCACTTTTAACGACGTCCACCTGTGCTGCTCACTTCCATTTCGAATTTCATTTGGAGGAAAGGCCATCTCTGTGACAGTCATCGAGAGCCAGTTGTAAAGAAATGGAGAATAAAAGGGGAGAACCGATATGTGGGGGAATGAAAGAGATGAGAGAACAAGTCCGCAGTGCGAGATGAATAACTCATGCTCTCTCTTTTTTATCGTCTCCCTTTTGTCGCTCTCTGGGAATAAGTGTCAGAAAGGATGTTCAGATGGTGTATGATGACAACACTAACCATATGTGTGTGAATGGATATGGATATAGAAAGAGTGAACCGTATTGCATCTGTTCAAATAAAAATTGTATTTGAATTAAATCAATCACTTATCATTGTCCATACAGTAGTTCATAGTTTTTCCATTAAAGTCTATTTAAAACCAAAGCAAATCAGTTTTTAGGGGTTTTAATGAATGGCAATGGTTTGATTGTCTGCAAATTGTATTGAAGTTTAAAAAGCCTGTTTATTCATTATACTGAGCATCATTTGAATTAAACCTCAGGAGAAACCTCAGGTCAGACAGCATTGTGTTTTCATTTGTGTTTTTCTTTACAACTACATCTTCCAGGATATTGTGTGATCTTAGATAAACCAGTTCATCAAGCATTCATCCATCTCCTTGTGCTGTGCTCACACGCTGTCCATTTATCCACAAATAAATCTGCATGCTTATAAATCCTACCCCGATCATCCATCTTGCTAAATGCTTATAAATCAATACACATCAATCTATCCAACCCGAGTATTACTCTAAGAAACCTTAAACCGTGTGCATCCGTATGCATCCAACTATTCTTTCATTTGTACACCCCGTGGTTGTGCCATTCATCAACCTATCCATCATCACCATGGGCAGATACGCATTCTTTCATTGCTTGGCTCAGTATTTAGCAAAACATTTATTTGTATTCTTAATTCATATTTATTTATACACTGTTTGCTGTGTTCATAAAACCATCACCCAACCATCCATCTATCATTTGTTCCTTCAATATTAATTAACAATCTGTGCTTAATTCCTTTATTCATATACCCAAAAGTTTTAAAATCTATTCAGATTTATTTGTATTTATAATACTACCACCCACAAGTTTATCCACATACCCCGAAATATTACATTTTTAATCGGATGGATAGACTAAGTCGGATGGATAGACTAGTCAGTCTGTGTAGCACCTTGTTCAGTATCCATCAATCTAAAAGTTATCTGTTCATCAATTTGTTCGCAATAGACAAATTATACAGGCAAAGACCTACCCATTAATTCTATCACCAACTCAGCCACCTACACATCCATCCATCCATCCATCCATCCGTCCATTCATCCATCCATCCATCCATCCAGCTAGCCATAAACCCACATCCATCGATCCATCCATCCAGTCAGCCAGCCATAAACCCACATCCATCGATCCATCCATCCAGTCAGCCAGCCATAAACCCACATCCATCGATCCATCCATCCAGTCAGCCAGCCATAAACCCACATCCATCCATCCATCCATCCATCCATCCATCCATCCATCCATCCATCCATCCAGCCAGCCAGCCAGCCAGCCAGCCACCAGCCAGCCAGCCATAAAACCACCTCAATTCATTCATCCATCCATCCAGTCAGCCAGCCATAAACCCACATCCATCCATCCATCCATCCATCCATCCATCCATCCATCCATCCATCCAACCATCCATCCTTCCATCCATAAACTTTTATTTAATCAGCCTTTAACTGATGCATCCCTGGTCCCACAGACTTTTTGTATAATCAGAAATGGCACTTGTAGGATCTGTGGAGAATTGTAAGTAAGGTCATGCACACAGGGACAATAGGGAAAAAGTAATTACAATCTTCAATAAAATGCCTCTCCTTCATCCCTCTATAAATAATCAGAATACACCACAAGAAACTGGTACAAATCGATTGCAGCTTTAATGGATGAGAGCCAAGAAAGGTGTAAACTCATGCATACACACGCAGATCCGTAAACAAGAGGCCCACCAACAAGGTTATCCTTGTGTCTCATCGTCACTCGGACAACCCAAACCACCCGCCCCACCCCAGATACACGTGTACGCGTGGCCCTTTGATCAGACTCTAAAAGCTGACAGAGATCTCCCTGATGTAGGGGTCTTATTATACTGCCGGAGTGTAGTTTGGCCTCACCTAAGATTAGCCATGTGTTAATGAAGAGCAATTAATCTGCTAATGAGAAGACCGTATCTGTCAGTCTATAATTGGTAATTGTGAAACCTGACTAGGAAATAAAACCACTGACCTCCAAATGACCGCCACACACAAACTGTACAGACTACTGATGGGACTATCCATTGGGGGGAGAGAGAGAGAGAGAGAGAGAGAGAGAGAAAAGAATGCATATGTGCATAATTCATCACGCACATTTACAAGTACAATCATAACATGTCTGCATGCTTAAAAACACAAATTCTTCTACAGTTTATTCCTTTAGTACAGTATTTAGGCTCTCTCTCTCTCTCTCTCTCTCTCTCTCTCTCTCTCTCACTCTCGCTCTCATCATGTGAGAATTTCCTCTGCATTCCTTACATGTGAATGTAACAGAGAGCTCTATTGTTCCAGAAGATCGTCATACACAGTGACGCACACGTGCCAAATACGGAAATTGCAACTCATCTCATTGTACTTCCACCAACCTCAAGGAGTCCAACACGACTCCAGAGGGGTCAGAGGGCAAATCTACACTGAGAGAGAAAGAGAGAAACTGTACTTCAGCTGGCATTATCACTCATCTGTACACATGCTCCGTCTGTATTTTCACACCGAACATTTTCATATTCTGATCGCATATTCCATATAATATCTTAAATCAGCATGCTGGTCTTAGAGTGAGATGTAGTAGATGAGTGAGCTATGCTTATTCATCAGCGCCAACAATCCATTTAGGAAATGGGATCAAAATCAATACATGACGTATCTACTTACGTCTCAAGGGCTTAATTCGAACGTGACAGGATGACTTGCGTGGTCACTTCGATGTTTTTTAAGTCGGAAATGCATATTCAAAGCTAATTAGATATACTGGATTACGAAGTCATTGGCTTGAAGTCTTTAATTTGGATTATTACTTGATTATGAGTAATCAAGAATGAGTCCATCAGAGGGACAACAAATGTTAGATGTTTCAGAGAGGCCAGACTGTGGTGGTTTGGACATGTTCAGAGGAGAGATTGTGAAGGATGCTGAGGTTGGACCTGCCAGGGAAGAGGTCTAGAGGAAGACCAAAAACGAGATTAATGGATGCAGTGAGAGAGGACATGAAGTTAGTTGGTGTGAGAGAAGATAATGCAGAGGATAGGGTTACATGGAGGCAGATGATTCAGTGTGGCGACCCCAGAAAGGGACCAGCTGAAAGACAAAGAAGATGACTTGATCATGAGTAATCAAGAATGAGTCCATCAGAGGGACAACCCATGTTAGATGTTTAGGAGATAAAGTCATAGAGGCCAAATTGAGGTGGTTTGGACATGTTCAGAAGAGAGACTGTGAGCATATTGGTAGAAGGATGCTGAGGTTGGAACTGCCAGGCAGGAGGTCTGAAGACAGACCAAGGAGAAGATTTATGGAAGACATGAAGTTACTCTGTGTGAGAGAAGATAATGCACAAGATAGGGTTAGATGGAGGCAGATGATTTACTGAAAGGGAACAACTGAACGTCAAAGGAGAAGACTAGATCATGAGTAAACAAATAGGTAATGTGTGAGAAGACTGACCAGTTTCTAAAGACACCAGTGGTCACGTGTGATTTCAGAGAAATCGAGACAGCCGAACAGTTGTCCAGGGAGCATCGGGCATTTGCATAATGTCCATTGTGCCCATTTCTACATCATATTAGGCAGGAAAAATAAAATTCATGGCAGCGGGGCCGGTGACATTATTAAACCGATCATACTCATTAACATTTTAATGGCCGCAGGTTTAGTTGGATGGGTGGCGCAGTGCTCTGAACGCTAAAACCAGAACGAACAGGCGGGCGGATTAAAATGGTTGAGTGCCCTTCCCCTACCTTACACTACCCCAGTAAAAGACAAGGCTTCTTAATCTCGAAAAAACCAACCATGACAAATTTACACCAGTGAACATAACTGACAAATCCCTTTTGACTGTAAGCTCCAACTATTCAGTCATTAAATGAACTCCGAGCTGTTACATAGTCTGGACTGGCACTTATGTCATTCAGACTGCAAGGCTGCATACGTTCGCAGTACATCTGAAGAGATGCTCGGCTGCTTTGAGGACGGACTGTGTGCAAACCCGAACAATAACATCAACTTTAAATAGCTATCATTGAAAAGTTGCTAATGCACCGGAGTGAAGGTCAGTGCTCCTGATGCGATTGCGGTACAACCGCGGCTGTCTCGAGAGGAAATGCTGAAAAATAGAGTTAACATAATAAATATGGTAAAATGAAGCAAACAGCTCAGGACTGCAGTAGAATCGCCCCCGACGGTCACTGGCAACGACCTTCACAAGCGTATAATATCTCTGTGCTCACAACATCAGTCAGACGCTTTAGGGTGTTTTTTTTCCCCCCAATAACTCCCGCTGACAAAAAAAATGATTATTTGCAGAAATAATCATAATATCCAGCCTGGCAACTTTGAGCGCTGCTGCTTTTGCTTTTTTCTTTCAATTAAGCTGGAAACGAACATGCAGTATAAACAAACTGCAATCAAACGATATGCATGAACCAAAAAAAAAAAAAAAATAAAATCAAACAATATGTGTGAAGATGCTAATAGCGCTTTGGGCAATTACGAAGGCTTCACTAGCATCAGTAACGCTGTCTCAGACAAATGGGCGGCTGCATAAGCACTTTTACGCTTGGCTGATTTCATTTGCTTGCGTGCTCCGTCCTATCACGGGTGCTCTGTCTCTTAGACTCGATTCACTCAGTGACTCGATCCAAAATCAATACTCATCTTCATTTGGGAACTGCGATGGACACACATTCTTATGGTGGAATATCGGTTCGTCTCAATTAACCTTAAACAAAGATTACAGTAACATGACTTACATGGTTTACACAGCAGGGCGAGGCAAATTAGTTTCGGATTCATTCGGGGCTCTCGTATTAAAACAGGGCCATAAATTAACTTTTAGATTAATGCTGTCTGAGAAAAGAAGTGTTCGTTGTTCAAGTGTAAGAAAGAAAGAAAAAGAATATAGACCACATAAAGTAATGTGGTTGCATCAGCCTGAAAGACAGCAGGGCTGGAGTTCTCCACGCTCGAGCCATTATTCTGGAAGGAAATGTTCTGAGGTTCAAGGTCAGATCTGAACCTGTGTTTTAGCAAGCAGGTGTGTCCGAGGTCTGAATATTGATGTGCACAATTTGGGTAATAACTCACAATATAGAACGCTTGTTATATTAATGATTTGTCCATTAATGATATTAAGTACACAATAGGCCTAAATACACCTAGAAATAAGCGGGCTTTAGTACCTTCAGACTACTTCTACTGTACCTCACTTCCAGAGTAAACAGGCAATATAGGGCAAAGATTGTCGGAGTTTAAATGATTCGATCTGGGAACTGATAGCAGGAATATGGCTGGAAACAATATTCTACAATATCCCTTTAACTGCTCCCTCACTTCACACTGGGCAATTTCATCCCAAAGCTCATGGCTTTATCATGGTACAAGAAGCCGACACCAGCAGCCATGAGGTGAGCACCGCCTAGAGAATACTAA
Source organism: Clarias macrocephalus (assembly GCA_011419295.1). Lineage (NCBI taxonomy): Eukaryota > Metazoa > Chordata > Actinopteri > Siluriformes > Clariidae > Clarias > Clarias macrocephalus. The sequence continues at coordinate 27,922 of JAAGKR010003864.1, forward strand.
AAATAGAATTAAGTGCCTGAGCTCGCCTGAGCAAGCGAGACAGGGGAACAGGTCACATCTGTTCACCATGCTAACCCTGAGTGCTGGTTGGGTGAATGTGACCTCCGTCCAAGTGAGCTTATCATTAACGTCTTAGCTGGAAAAACAAAACAAAAAAACAAAGATACAACTGTTTTTATGTCTAACTTTCCGTATATCTGTCTCTTGTTCTGGTTATATAGCTAATACTCAATATCTGTCTGCGGAATAGCCTTTTCTTTTTCAGGCTGTGTTCACCTTATTAGCCTGAAGTGACTTCGTTTGAATTGAAACAGATCAGATTTTTTTTATGGCTGTCATGTTATTGTCTTCAAATCAGATCTGAGTCACTTCCATACACAGTCCTAGATCGGACACATGTCGATACATACTCTAGTCATGTGACTCGAATGAGACGAGGCAGGCGCGACTTTTTGCCTCTGCGCATGCATGGGGTGCTCGCTGATATCAGTCAGCACCAGCAGTGGGGGGATTTCATAGTAGTGCTAGCAACAGCTGCTAAAACAGCTAAAGCTGTTTTAGGCGTCTGGCTTTCTTCCTTCTTTTGGACGGCAACAAATACAGCTGACTAACTGCTCGCCGTCCTCCAGAGCAAAATCCCAAACATATTTTTGCTGAAATCGCATCCATTGTTTGAAATGAATGAGCGGTCGAACAAACTCATGATGCGTTTCAGCCCAGATGGTGCGAGCAAAAACCTATCAATGTGCTCATACTGTGCTGTTTCAGAGGACAGATGTGTCTACATTAGAGTCAGATAAAAGCCACTTGTAATTAAGAACGTGAACCCGCATGACATCTGAACACAAAATGGGAAATGAGCAATGTGGCTTGCGATGTGAACGTAGCCACGGTTGAGAGCAGGATTAGATTAGCTACTTTAAAATGTAGCTTTTAACCTAGCTAACCTACTGTAATACTGCCCTCAACACTTCAGGTTTAAAACTGAGTAACATTAGAGCTAACTATCAGAGCTGCTAGAAAATATGCTAACTAACATAACTATGTTGAAGATACCATATACATTTGTCTCAATTTCATTTTACAATTAATATATTGCTACGTACAGCAATGCTATTGCTAGCATTGCAATGCTAGAGGTTAGCACTGTCGCCTTGCACCCCCAGGGTCCGGGTTCAATTCACGCCTCAGGGTCTGTGTGCATGGAGTTTGCACGTTCTCCCCACGCTTAGTGGGTTTCCTCCAGGTACTCCGGTTTCCTCGGACAGTCCGAAGACATGCAGATTAGGCATTTTGGCATTTCCAAATATGTGTGTGCCCAGCGATGGATTGGCACCTCTTTCAGGGTGCACCCCGCCTAGTGCCCTAAGTCCCCTGGGATAGGCTGTGCAAAGGACGAAGTGGTATAGATGATGTGTGAGTGAATGAGTAATGTTAATAAGGGTAGGCCTGCTTAATAGACTTTGACTCAGAAGGCTATAAATGATTTATACTGATCAGCTGCTTTAGACAGTCTAAACAGTGTGGGCCATACGTTTCTATACATAGGAAAATACATTTAATTTACACATATAAATTTAGGGGCACTTAAAGGCCATGTTGTGTCAGGAAAAGATACGAGACATAAATCATTTAAAGAACCGCTTCACCAATGACTTTGCACAGATATCTATAAATGCGCTAATGCGTGTTCAACAATGGTGGGTGAAACTTATTACAATGTGTTTTCAAAACCATGTAGAGCATATTATATGGATAAATAGTTTCTTATAAAAAAATATTTATTTTTCCTATGTATGGAAACCCACCCTGTATATAATGTTAATAACATTTTTATTCACATTTATACACACACACACACACACACACACACACACACACACACACACACACATATATATATATATATATATATATATATATATATATATATATATATATTATATATATTGTATGTTGTATAACATGTTATATAACAGTATATAAAGAGTGAGCCAAAAAAATGTATACACACTTCAGGAAAAGAAAAACTTTTCTAAATACTAAATTTATTGCTATACAGTATACTATATATATATATATATGATAATAATATGATAATATTATTGATTTTATATTGATATAATATACATTACACTAAGTGTGTATAGATTTTTTTTGCTTACTCAGTATATACTACTATATATCTACTGTATATAGGTGTTTTAGTGAACTCTGAATGGAAACGTTTCACTTAACTGTCTTGCTTTTCACTTGTGGTGAAACCTACAATTTTAAAAATCCTTTAAAAGTTTACATGCGGATGAAACAATGATCCGTTTAATAAGAAACATATTTAATTCTGGGAAGCCTCTCTTCTTATATAGAAGTGCAATATTTTCCCATTCTGTCATATGTTTATAGCAAAGTTATTGCAAACAGTTATGTTCCACTGACTTTGTTTTTAAACCACAAAAAAAAAAAAAAAAAATACAGATGTTGCCAGGATCTGTGGTGGCGAGGAAAAAAAAAAATCATTCCCTCTTGACTTTTTCTTGA